>JAWRVF010000907.1:0-119418 GCA_036785485.1 Physcomitrellopsis africana
TGCTTGAAATTAAAGTGTATAAATCATATATACTATCACTCTTTTAAGAATACAAGGAGTTGTATAGGAGTTTTTTGGAGATCAAGAGATTTGGAATTTTCATAAAAGATGAGTAGGTGCTTGAAGTTAAGATATACAAATCATACCTATTATTATTCTTTTGTAGATACAAGGAGTTGTACAGGAGCTTTTGGAGATTGAAAGATGCACTTAAAGAAGTGATTTTAAGACCTATATCTTATATAGAAGAATTATAATAATTAAAATTTGAAAGAAGGAGATTTGGAAGTTGAAGACATTAGATTGAATTCCAAGGTAGTAAGTAGTGCATTTTATTCATAGTGATGATTTTTGACATATCTTAAGCTTCCAAAAGAATTTTTTTCTAAATTTTTTTTTATAAAGTGAATAATTATATTAAAAAGCTATATATCAAATTTCATGGCGTTTAAACATCTAATTTGTGAAATATGAAGAATTTAGCACGTGGATATTTGTATACAAGGATTTGAAGCTACTGTTAGGATATCTAAAGATCAGTAATAAATTAATAGTTAAAATTTGAAGATATTTGTTGTTGAAGTTCAAAAAAAATCTCCTTTAAGATTAATAAAGAATTTAGTATATTTTTCTATATTTTGGAGATATTAAAGTATTTGAGGCTTGTGTACTTGATGCAATTATCTTTTTTAAAAATAATTATATATAAATTTGGAATTTTTATCTATCTTGAGATTTGATTGAGAAATTAGTGACAATTAGAAGCCTAATGCTTTTTAGAGGCAAAGTTTCTCTATTTTGACATAAATGGTGCTTCTATTAAAAAAAATATTAAGATACTAATTTTTCTATAAATGAAGATGAAAAATCAAAATCTATGATTTTGATTATTAGGGGAGGTGGCTCCTCAAGATCTTTTTCAAGGCGTGTGCCTAATTTATAGAAGAGAGGCAATAAGTACAAGATAATAATAAGAGCACTACTAAAGCCTTATAAGTAATGGTAGATAAGGCTGGGAGATTTGCAGAGAAGAACATCACCAAATTTGTTAAGATTTATACATATGAAATGAAAGTGCATCAAGTTTTAGATATGAAGATGATTACCACTTTTGATTTGGCAGTGATACCAAAAATTAGAAAAAAGATTCACAAATTGCATGAAAAGATTATATTATAGAAGAGATTTGAAGAGATATTGAAAGATGAATATTTTATTGAAGATTCAAAAATGATGACCAAAAGATTATTCTTAAAGTAGATTGAGCTCAAGTCAAGGAATCAAATAGCTCCAAATAAATTAATTAGGGAGTTTGAAACAAAATTTGGCCAATTACCACAGTATTAGAGACAATTGTTGAAAACCAATAAGATTGAACTATTTTTACAAGAAACTAATGATTACTTGGAGAATAAGCTACTCTTTCATTTGGCAGATAGGACATCTAAGAGTAGATTTATAAATATTTAGATGCTAATAAAAAAAACAGTAGGACTTATAACTTAACAACAAAAGATTAAGACTTGTGGTTATTTATTAAGGTTGGAATCAATGTCTACATTCTAAAATCTAGTGCCACTTCAAAAAATGATTAAAATTGTCAAAGATGATATTTTGGAAGAATTGATGTTTTAAGATTTGAGGATGAAAATGCCTAAATCAAAAAATTTCAAATAGCAAGCTCATCAAAGACAATTAAAGGCTTAAAAGGATTTGTGGAAAGATGTATGTGGTGTAAAAATTCAAACCACAAGCGTGGTCATTGTGACAATTATAAGTCTATAATCAAAGATAGAATTATGTCAATGATAAGAACTTGATGAAAGCAAATAAACATATGAAACTTCTATTAAGAAGTATAACAAAATAAAAGTAAGGAAGTATGTATATTAAAAGAAACTAGAATGGCTATTGCCACAAGACAAGAACACTATAGACTCTTGAAATTAGACTAGAAGCAAGAAAGGAGTTGACAAAAGTGAAGAAGGCTTCATAACTGTCTCTATTTATACTATCTATCTAAGAACTATGTGGCAATATTCTATAGGACCTCCTACACGTGTCTAATTTATAAGACACATTTCAAACTTGCACGACAAGTTTTCTACATGTGCGCCATGTACTTAGCTTGTTTCGCAAGCTACCAACATGTGTGACACATGGCTAGTTTGTTCCATAAGCTACCAACATGTGTGCCATGTGGCTAGCTTGTTGACCAAGTTTCTAACCTATTAATCACCTATAGACATGTATAAAGATAATTTCGCATCTATAAAGCTTCTAAGAAGCTTTTCTATTAGATATTATCAAATCAATTTATTTTACTTACTTCTATTGGTCTATATTAATTTGATAATTATTAGAATAAATCTTATATTTGTGATATTATCCTCCCTTCTAGGGACAAGTTCCACAAGGAGTGGTGATTACATGTTGAGGAAGTCCAAAATACATTGAATTGTGCTTGCTACATACTCTGATCTTTGTTCCCTTCAAAGATAGTTGATAGGTCCTTTCAGCCATCGATAATGTCCCATACCAAGGCAAAAAGACCACCTTGTTATCTAATCATTGTTGAGGCTTTCATAACTCCCTTCAAAGAAAATATTAGAAACACCGTGAGGAGTAATTCCTACCTCTAAAAGTATGACCAAACATCAGGAGTCTCTTCCAAGGTCGTGATATCAAACACGTTGTATTTCACCATGAATCTTAGGAAGGACATGTCATTCTTGAGGGTCCTCATCTCTATTTTGTTGTCTTGAAGGTTGTGATAGTTATAATGTGTCATCTAATAAATCAACAAATGAAGATTCTTGAGTTGAATCCATTAGTTGTTGATTCTCCATCTCTTTAATATCATATATACAAAGAAGCTACAAACAAGGATAGAAAGTAGAATTTTATCTTATCTAGATCATGTTTCTTTTATAAGAAAGGTCCTAATCTTGATTTTGATAGATGTCATTGATAAAAAGCCTCTACTTTCCTTGCTATATTTCTAAGATTCTTTGTTGATTTCCATGTGCTTTCACTAATATCGTATCCATGCCAATGAACAAGATATTTCAACCTATTTCAGTGCTACCTCAAATCTAAGACTTTTTTCACTTCTAATTCTTTATTATTGTCCACGTCTATAGGAAGAGGTGGCACTTATCTTCTTCTTGGTATGTTCACTATCTTGTATGATTCAAGAAGAGACACGTAGAATATAGTATGAATCTTCATGAACTCCGATAAGTATAATCGATATGCAATTGGATTGATTTGTTCAAAAATAAGAAAAGGTCTAAGCCTACAATATTCCAACTTATCACAAGAACGAGTAATCTTGATATTACAATGAAGTAACCATATCTTTTCCCCCACGTTGAATTGTAGTTGTTCCTTGCGATATGTATCTGTATTTATTTTTTATCATTCTTGAGCTTCTTTTAATTGCACCTTCATTATTGTATGTAGCTCTAACAAATGATTTGCCAAATCTTCTACTCTTAAATTATCAACTTTTGAAAAATCAAAAATATCAAGTCATAGGTTGTAACCATAATTGACAAAGAAAGATGTTTGTTGCGTAGAATAATATATTGTATTATTATAAACAAACTCTGCCAATGGTAAGAAAGTTGTCCAATCATCTTGTTGATAGTTGATGGTACACCTCAAATATTGCTCCAAGATTTGATTTATATGCTCCGTTTGTCCAACAATTTGAAGATAGAAAGCTAAAGATAGTTTTATGTCCACCTTTAAAATCTTAAAAAGCCTTCTCCAAAATCTTGACACAAATTGCGTCCCTCTATCTGATATAATATCCCTTCGTAATCTATGATGGCGATAGATGTTGTCAAGGAAGAATTTAACTATTTCTTCACCTGTGATAGATTTTGTACATGGTATAAAATGTACCATCTTGGTGAAATGATCTACGATCGTGAATATAGAATCATATGAACTTAGATTTCAAAGATTCGTAATGAAATCTATAGAAATAGAAAACCAAGGTTGTTTTGGTAGAGGTAATGGTTGGAGAAGTCCGTAAGGTCAATGATGAGGAATTTTTGACCTTGAACAAATATTACATGATTCGACAAACTCTTTAACAGCCTTCCTTATTTGAGGCCACCAAAAATCTCTTGAAATTAACTCTAAGGTCTTATTGTATTTGAAATGTCCAGCTGCGGAGAAGTTGTGACGAGCTTCAAGAGCACATTGTCGTATTGTAATTGCTTATAGTATGTAAAATCCACTCAAAATATAAAATATGTTTATAGGTTTAGATATGTGTTAGAATGGTTAGTAAAATAAATTAAAGGGAGTTAATATAAGAAACTTTATTTTAGATTTTTATTTAGTTTGGTTATTGGGTTTAAATTTTATAGAACCTAAATATTTAGTATAAAGCCCTGAAAGAAGGTGGGAGCCTAAGGATGAAAATTTAAGCTAATAGGAAGCTAATTGGAAGGGATGAAATCAAGGCATGGTCGGATGAAGGCAAGGAATGGAAAACTTCATCCCTATCGATCGAATACCTATCAGTCTTGGGCAAAACTAAACATATCTCGAGAAACATTCTTTAGAATATTCCAAGAATATTCTGAATAGTATAAAGGCATCTCGAGATAGACATCGAGAATCACTTTCTAATATAGTCTTCAATAGTCTACTATAGCTTACGAAAGCTCTCCTAGTTCCATCTCTCGTTCGCCTAGTCGCTCGTCTCGTCTCTAGTCTCGTCTCTCGTCTCTCGTCGCGTCTCTCGTCTCGTCGCGCTCTCTTGAGTCCAGTCCCTAATATTATATTAGAAAGTCTCGATTTCTAAAGACTACCCGCTGTGCGATGTCCGATACAACCGACAATGAACTCTATGCCTAAGTCCAAGCTCTCTCAGAACAACTACGACAGGCATACGAGGCTATCGCATCTCTACAAGCAATAACGGAACATATCCCCTCGTTCAACGCTGTTCCGCGCTCAGAACCCAAGATTCGTTTACCAGAACCTTTCAGCGGAGAAAGACACGAGCTTCGCGGCTTCATCAATCAATTGCGATTGGTATGGCACCTACAACCAAACCGCTACGCCACAGGCACACTCAAGGTAGGGCTACTGGGCACACTTCTCAGGGGCCCAGCCCTGAAATGGTTCTCCCCGTTCCTAGAAGCCAACGACCCGATCTTCAACGACACGGAGACGGTTCTCCAACTACTTGAGCGTGTATTTGGCGACCCCGACCGGGCGCAGACAACAGCACGACGCTTGGAAACGCTACGGCAAGGGCGCCGAGCAGCCAGTGTCTGTGCCTCCGAGTTCCGGCTAATCTCTACTGACCTGGACTGGGATGATGCCGCCAAACGGTACTGGTTCCACAAGGGCCTCAATGACGACGTCAAGAACCTACTTCTGTCGAAGCCGAAGCCTGCAAACCTAGACCAAGCCATGGCGGACGCTATAGAATGCGATAACCGCTTATTTGAACACCGTCAAGAAGTTCGAACTGGGTCGACAACGACATTCTCACGCAATCCACACTCTTTCACTCTGGTTAGGCGTTCCCCAGCAAGTGCACACAATTCGAGTTCTAGCGCCGAGGTGGCGCCTATGGTCATAGATGCAACGGCACTCAAAACGTAAAGATCTCCAGGACGATCAAGATTAAACCCACAAGAAAGACAGCGTCGCATGCAGAAAAATCTCTACCTATATTGTGGTGAACTTGGCCATATTATTCGATCGTGTCCCAAGTCCCCGATAGCCAGGGAAACGGGCAAGCCCGGCTCTGAGTTCAGGGTCGAGTCCGGGCTAACACTGGCGAACTGTTCCCGAATCCCTGAAATCATATCCACCGCACCCGTTCGAATAGCGAGCATATCTCGCCAAGTCGACGCAGTGCATCAGGAGGTAACCATATACGCAGGTATCGTGCCAATCACCATTCAAGCGATGATCGATAGTGGAGCATCGGATCTGTTCATCGATCATGATTTTGCCAAGAAACACCAACTCTTGGTAGTTCTCAAGAAGCACCCTATCCCGGTGAACGTAATTGACGGATCCGAGATAGACCCGATGACACAAGAGGCGCAGCTAGAAACAGAGATTCTCAATCGGCGATGCGTATACATTCAACATCATCAAATCTCCGAATGTTCCGGTCATTCTAGGTCTACCTTGGCTACGAGAAGTCAACCCAAATATCGATTGGGAAACCTCGACAACTCGCTGCCAACACGACGATCAAGTACCAACACTAGATAACATAATCTCCCCAGCACATCAAAACGCTCAAGGCGCACCTGCTCATCCAGAGCAGTTACCCACCAAACCCGATATCACTCACGAGCAAGTAACCGAAGCTATACCTGCGGTCAAGCCAATCCGAATATGTAGCATCAATACCAACGCGCTACAGTTCCATAGCAAAAAAGGCGAACAGATTTTCGCTGCATTCATCACCCCATCGACAAGTACCGACCAATCTCGCGACATCCTTCCGAGCATCCCAGCAGAATATCAAGACTTTGTAGACGTATTCGACAAGCACAAGGTACCAACTCCCGCCGCACCGTCAATACGACTGCCGCATTGACACTTACCCTGATGAGGCACCTCCATTCGGACCCATCTACAGTCTCACCGAGCCCAAACGACAAGCTCTACGCAGCTACATTGACGAAAACTTGGCAAAAGGCTTCATTGTTGAGTACACCGTCATGCTGTTCGGCCTCGCGAATGCACCAGCGACCTTTCAGTATTTCCTCAACAACATTTTCAGAGACTACCTCGACGAGTTCACCGTTATTTACCTTGACAATATCCTCATTTACTCCAACAAAACCGAGGACCATATCGGCCATGTTCGTCGCGTTTTACAAAAGCTTAGAGAACATGGACTACACGCAAAACTTGAAAAATGTGAATTCCACGCGGAGTAAACGGAATTCCTCGGCTTCTTGATCTCCAAGAACGGCATCTCCATGGACCCCAAGAAAGTTCAAACCGTGCAAGAGTGGGCCGAGCCCAAAAACGTTCGCGAGCTACTATCGTTCCTCGGTTTCACAAATTTCTACCGCCGCTTTATACCAAACTTCTCTAAGATGGTCGCAAACCTCACAAAGCTCCTCAAGAAAGCCGCGTTATTCAATTGGGGACCACAACAGCAGACAGCATTTGACGAATTGAAATCTTGTTTTACCAGCGCCCCAATACTAGCATATACAGATCCCGAACAACCGTTCGTTGTCGAAATTGTTGCATCGGATTTCGCAATTGGTGTGGTATTGTCTCAAAGAAACCAGCAAGACGACAAGCTCCACCCATGTACATACTTCTCAAGATCGCTGAATCAGGCAGAACGAAACTATGGCGCAGGGGACAAAGAGCTGTTGGCTATCAAATGTGTGTTTGAGGAATGGCGACATCATCTCGAAGGAGCGAAACACAGAGTTAAGATACTTTCCGACCACAGCAACCTGTCTTTGCTGCAGACAAAGAAATCCTTGTCCCAAAGGCAAGCCCGGCGGAGATTGTTCTTTAGCAGATTCGATTTCCAGATTCAACACCTTCCAGGACACCAGAACGGAAAAGCCGATGCACTCTCCCGTAAACCTGACCACGAAAGAGCAGCAACCCATGCGTCACCAACAACCATTCTGAACCCCGAGATGTTTGTCATTAATAAATGCGACCTCGTTCGAAACAGCTTCCTTGATGAAATCAGGCAGCAGACGATGTCAGATCCTATCGCCATGAAGAAAATCTTGCATTTAAAAACAGAGCACAGCCAACCGGAGCAACAAGAATTCCGATTCAATGATGGTGTACTACTATTCCAAGAGTGGATATACTTCCCAGAAGGACCCCTACGACTCCAAGTTCTTCAAGAAAGCCATGATTCCGCACAAGCAGGCCACTTTGGGTGAAACAAGATAATCGAGCTCGTCTCGCGCGATTTTTGGTGGCCTGGACTTCGTCGGTACATCTCCAACTACTTACAGAGCTACTAAGTATGCATGCAAGCAAAAACTCCACGACGAAAGCCGTTTGGGCTATTACAGCCACTGCCAGTGCCAAGTCGTAATTGGTCATCGATATCTATGGACTTCATTTCAGACCTTCCCCCGTCCAAAGGCTCCACAGCACTTCTGGTCGTTGTGTGCAGGAAATCAAAACAAGCTATCTTTATACCTTGTAGAGACTTCCTGTCTGCAGAAGAAACTGCAGTTTCTTCTCCATCTTCTTTAGCTCTTCACCTTCATTCATGTCTCCACTATCTTCATTGTCTTCATCTTCTTCTTCTTTCTTTGCTAGATTTAAAGATGTGTCCACAAACACACCATTACTCCCACTTGGACACATCTCCAAGTGCTCATAAGCACTCTTATGCTCAATAAACTCAACATCACGACTTTTGATGATCTTCTTGGTATCCAAACACATTAGCCTATATGCCTTTGTACCTTCACAATATCCAACAAATACACATTTTGTACCTTTTGCCTCAAGCTTGGACCTCATACAATCTGGTATCTTTGCATAAGCAATGCATCCAAATGTCCTCATGTGTGAAACACAAGGTTTCTTCCCACTCCAAGCTTCTTGTGGAGTCATTGATGTGAGTGCACTTGTAGGGCACCTATTCCTTGTGTATACTGCATTCACCACAGCTTCCGCCCAAAATTCATATCCAAGATTTTGAGCATGAAGCATACTCCTTGCCATCTCCACAATGGTGCGATTTGCTCTTTCAGCAACTCCATTTTGTTGTGGAGTGTAAGGAGTAGACGTTTGTCTTACAATACCTTGAATCTTCAAGTACTCATCAAAATATTTTGACAAATACTCACCACCATTGTCTGTGCGTAATACCTTGATCTTGCATTCACATTGCTTTTCCACATGTGCCTTAAACTCCTTAAATCTTGAGAAACACTCACTCTTGGCTTTAAGGATAAAAATCCACACCTTTCTTGAAAAATCATCAATAAATGTGACAAAGTACCTTGCTCCTCCAATTGATGGTGTCTTCATAGGTCCACAAACATCTGAATGCACAATCTCCAACAACTTACTTGCTCGTGTTGCTACTCCACTTGGAAATGAGGCCCTTTGTTGCTTGCCTTGAATACAACCTTCACAAGCTAGAGTCGTGGCATTGTTGTATGATTGACCAAGATCTAAGCCAACTACCATAGATTTGAGCTCCTTCATGCTTTTGGCATTCAAATGACCAAGGCGTCGATGCCAAATTCCAAACTTGTCTTCATCTTTTGGAAATTCAGCAAATGCTGCTACTTCAACTCCATTCACCTTCTTACAATTGAGAATGTAAAGGTTGCCATCTCTAAAGCCCTTTAAAACATTATCTCCATTCAATGTCTTCACAAAACATCCATTCATATCAAATTGAACCTTACAACCACTTGACACAAGTTTGCTCACCGAAAGAAGATTCTTCTTCATCTTTGGCACATGTAGGACTTCTTTCAATCTGATCCTCTTGGTTTCATTCTTCACAACAATCTCCACCACAATGGAGCCAATTCCAACAGCTTGTACCATGCCATTGTCTCCTAACCAAACATTTGTTACTGGAATTTCTTCATAAGTGTTAAAAGAACACTTGTATGGAGTCATGTGCTTGGTAGCACCTGAATCAATAATCCACTTAGACATGGCAGCCATAGAAGTGCCTTCACTTGCCATGAATGCAAAGTCATCTCCTCCAAATTCATCATGTGCATTGTTAGCATTCTCTCTGTCTCCTTTCTTGGCCTTGTAGCAATTTCTTGCAAAATGACCTGATTTTCCGCAAATGAAGCAAGTTTTCACGTTACTCCTTCCATTGTCACGTTGGTTTGAATAGGTACCTTTACCTTGTCTTGAGAAGAGAGCCGAGTCTTCACTTTGATGCTCCTTTTCTTTCCTTTTGGTCACTTCATGTGCAAGTCTTGCCGTCACATAGTCCATTGTAAGCTCCTTCAACTTGATGGACTCCAATGCTACTATAAGATAGTTATAAGACTCCGGAAGGCTCATGAGCAAGGTCATGACAATATCACCATCTTCTAAAGGTTTGTCAACAATAGCTAGTTGATTTGCAAGAGCCTTTACCTTGTTGACGTGAGCCATAAGGTCTTCACCTTCTTCCATCTTGCAAGTGAAGAATTTCCTCCTTGTAAAAAGGATGTTGGACAAGTTCTTGCTCTCATAAATGTTGCAAAGAGTCTTCCATGCTTCCGCTGGTCCTTTGCAATGGATAATGTGTGAAAAGTTGGCTTCATCCACATTTGTGGCAATCATGCCAAAAGCCTTCTTTTCACGTCTTTTAAAGTCCTTCTTCTCCTTAATACTTGCATCTATGCATGGAGGGTCTTCACTTTCATCTACAATGTCCCAAAGGTCCAAAGATGCCAACAAAAGCTCCATTTTCACCTTCCAGTGATAGAAATTGTCACCTCTAAACTTCTCAATCACTCTCAAACCTTCACCCTCACTAGAAGCCATTTCTAAGAAGTAGTGTATCAAAGAATATTGAGAAAAGAAGTTCCTATGTGATCTAAAATCACAAATTTGCACTAGCAGAAACTCAGAATATCCTCTTGTGAACAAAAGAGTGATTTCTCACTCAAAGCACTCTTAAGTGATCTTCTAAAGCTTCTAATCAGTATATGCACTCTTATGAACCTCTCAATCAAGTTCTTTCACTCTTTCAACTCACTATTTAATGAAATGCAGAAGGTTAATGAAACAGTTTCAATAACACATAAAGACACTATCAAGGTCTTTCACAATGGTCTTAAACTCACTATCCAAGGAGATAAGAACCCACAAAGCAATGTTAGAGATCTCTAAGCTTACAAATCAGAACCTGCTCTTGTCATAACATAAGCTAAGATCATACAAACTCTAACATTAGCAAAAATCATAAGACCTATTCCGCACAACAACAAAGATTTCATAAAACTTCTAAAACTCACAAGCAAATGTGAGTAGGCCCATAACCTGTTAAAGAACTAGAAGTTAGAAGCCACAACACTTAGCATCAGCAAGGTTGCACACAAAGAGAAGTGCGGAATGAGATGGCTCTCACTTCCAACACCCTTTACTTATAAGTGGAGTTCACATCCAAAGTACATAGGCTTCATCTACATTCATCTAAAAGCCAGCCGCCACTCGAGACCCTAAACCTAGCCGCCTAACGAGACCCTAAATCTAGCCGCGTGTCAAGACCTTAAACCTAACCGCTTATCGAGACCCTAGCCGCCACTTAATCCCTAGTTGACTTTTGACTATTAGAAACTTACTATGGTTAAACTCCAAGTAACTCTTTCTTAAACTTTTATACTTTGGAGATATGGCCTCATCACAAAAATCTTGATTCAAATGCCCAAGCTTTGGTGATACTCCTTGAAGTTGGAAGGGTGATTCTAGGTGGACCAGAAATTATGCTCAGGGGATGTTTTGAAGGTCGCAACAAAGAGCAAATTCTTAGATGGAACATTGGTTTAACATAGATTATATTTGGAGGTTATTGACGCCATCTCAAAGGCCCTGTTGAACCGATAATCAATGAAGATAAGATGAAATATGTTGCTTTGCTATTCTAATAAATTCTAGATTTTTTACGTATATGATTTGATTATCAAATTGCTTTGGCTCCTTGTGAAACTCGTTGCTAGAAGGAGAGGTGATGTCATGGATGTATTTTAAGTTATCACTTTTTAAAATTTATTGTAATCTTCTAAAATCTTTTGTAGCTTTTTAGAATCTTTTAGAATCTTTTTTAATCTTCTAAAAATCTTCTATAGTCTTCAAGAATCCTCTAGAATCTTCTAAAATCTTCTAGAATCTGCCGTAGACTTTTAAAGTCTTCCAAAATCTTCTTAAAGCTTTTAGAATCTTCTAAGATATTTTTAGAAGATCCAATAGGATATAGGCCTTGTAATATAAATAAGAGGCAAGACCAAGAAATACCTCAGTCTTGCCAATATAAATCTTGGAGCAATCCAAAGTATTGCCTTGTTCTTGATATCAATCTAATCTCTTGTTTTGGATCCAGTTCTTCTTATTGTCTATCCAATTCTTTGTTCTTGAAATTATTCTAGTTCTAAAATCTTCTCTTTGTTTCTTTGCTAGCCCACTATCTTGCATCTGTGACAACGAGTATTAGCCGAGTATTAACTTACACTGGGTATTGTCCAGGTATTGCATAAGCTGCCTATTTAAACCCTTTTAGGATTTAAAATAAATACTTTACTTCTCTTATCTTTTGTTTGGATCTTGAATGGATTTATTTTGCTCTGAAGGAATCTTTGAAGAAATTTGTAAAGGAATCTTAAGATATCAAAGGAATTTTGAACAAAGAATCTTTAAAAAAATCTTCGAGGAAATCTTAGGATAATCAATGGTTTTATATAAGAAATCTCTAAGAGAATCTATAAAGAAATCTCAAAGTACCAAAGGGATTTTGAATAAGGAATTTTTAAAAAAATCTTTAAAAGAATCTTAGGATAATCAAGGATTTTATATAAGAAATCTCTAACAGAATCTACAAAAAAAATTCAAAATATTATAAGACTTTTGAATAAAGAATCTTTAAAGGAATATTTAAAAGATTCTTAAGATAATCAAGGATTTTATATAGGAAATCTTTGAAAGAATCTATGAAAAAATCTATGAAAAAATCTTAGGGTACCAAAAGAATTTTGAATAAGAAATCTTTGAAAGAATTTTTTAAAAAATCTTAAAATAATGAAAGATTTTATATAAGAAATCTTTGAAAGTATCTATAAGAAAATCTCAGGGTACCAAAAGGATTTTGAATAGAAAATTTCTAAAGAAATCTTTGAGAGAATCTTAAGATAATTAAGGATTTTATACAAGAAACTTCTAAAAAAATTTGCGAGAGAATCTCAGGGTATAAAAGGAATTTTGAATAAAAAATCTTTGAAGAAATATTTGAAAGAATCTTAGGAAATCAAAAGGATTTTAGACCAAAGAATCTTTAGGCATCTTAAGAAAATCAAAGAAATTTAGACCAAAGAATCTTTGACGGAAAAAAAGAGTTGATAGATAGGATATTTTGAAGGAAATCACAAGGGTATAAATTGAAATATTTCATTGGTCCTCTTTTTCTTCACTTAATAGATAACCAAGATTCTAACAATTTCTTGAAGAAGGCTCTCTCCTTCATGACACCAGACAAGACATTACGACTATCACAACCTTTAAGATGATGGAATAGAGATAAAGACCTTCAAGAACAATATGTTCTTCTTTGGATTGATGGTGAAATACAACATTGTCTTATTGTGGTTTGGCTACCATGTAAAAAAATTGTATATATATATTTAATGTATAATTTATTATATAGTTAAGTGAAAGCTATAATAGTAAGTTTTATTAGTTATAGGATGTGATTAGATTGCTAGTTTAAAAGGATCTATTAAAAGGATTATTATTAAGATTTATATAACCTTATTTTTTCTTTTTGATAGTAATTTTGAGGTTGATTTTATATTGATAATAACTTTTATATATCTTAAGTCACCTTTATTAAACATTGATGATCCTTAAGTTCATATTTACTTCTTTTATTTGATATTTAAAATACATATTATATAAATCTTATAAAAAAAAAGATTGGAAAGGAATTTTTAGTGTGAAAGGGAGTAGTTAGGCCATCTATGTGGATGAATGGAGATAGATGATAGAAGTCTCTATTCCTATTGGCCAAAAATCATGCCCAATGGGCTTCAAGGATGTTGTCCGAGAATATATTAGGAATTAGGGTTTGTTTTTGGAAAGAGTCAAACATCAAAGGCTAAGATCAGCAAGTTTGAGTTTTTGAATATGGTTTTGGTGAAAATTTTGTGTAATTTGGATATTTTATGAAAGAGATATAGGTGCTCAAAGTTAAGGTGTCAAAATTGTACCCATTATCACTCTTTTGAGTATAACTCGTGCATACATAGTACAATAGAAGATCGGCTACTAAGGTTGAAAAGAACACTTTCTTGGCTATATCTTTTATATACAATTTAATAAAATCTAAGTTGAAATGGAGATATTGGGAGTTGAAGTCAGTGCTTGTAAGCTAAGGGCAATAAGTGACCTGGCTTAATTAATGGTTATATTTTGAGCTATATCTTAGGCAATTTGATAGATTTTTGGTTCAAAATTTTTAAAAGTTTATATGTTTATATTACAAGACTATATACAAAAAAAATTTGGCATTAAGATTTTGAATTTGTAAGATATGAGGAAAATAGTACTCAAGTGTCTTTGAGCTAGGGTTTTCAGCACCTACTAGGATTTTTAAGACATTGGACAATTAGAAGAAAATTTATGGTTGATCCTTTCTTATAATGAAATTTAAGAAGATTATCTATATTTTGAAGAAAAGTTTATAGAAATTATATAGTTGAATTTAGAGTTATTGGAATCTAAATATCAAGAAGAAATAAGTCCTTGCGGGTGAATAAGGTTTTGAAAGGTTTTGTGGCAATTTGAACCTTTTTATACAAAGCTACTTATATACAAAAAGGTTTACCAATAAAAATTATCTTTTGTGATATCATTGTATTATTTGTCTTTTTTATTAAAGACAAATCACTTTCTAGACTCTTGCCAATAATTTTCAAATAAATTCTCCATAGCCAAGTATCCATTGTATTCTCAAATAGAAATTCACACTATATGATAACAAGTTTGGTATCATGACCTTAGAAGAGACTCTTGATATATGGTGATACTTTTAGAGGTAGGAACTACTCCTAATGTTGTTCCAATTGTTTTCTTTGAAGAAAGTTATGAAGGCCTCAACAATGATTAAATAATAGGGTGGTCCTCTCACACTAGTATGGGACACTTTTGATGGCTAAAAAGACCTATCAACTACCTTCAAAGGGAACAAAGATCAAAGTATGTAGTAAGTACAATTTGACATATCCTAGACTTCTTCAACATGTAATCACCGCTCCTTGAAGAATTCATTCCTAAAAAGGGGGATAATATCATGGATATAAGATTTATTCCAATAATTATCTAGTTAATATAAATTGATAGAAGTAGATAAAATAAGTTAATTTGATAATATTTTATAGAGAAGCTTCCTAGAAGCTGTATAAACGTGAAATCACCTTTATACATATTTATAGGTGATTGGTAGGTTAGAAACTTAGCCAACAAGTTAGCCACGTATTATATATATTAGTAGCTTGTGGAATAAATTAAGTACATGGCGGACATGTAGGAAACTTGTCTTATAAGTTTGATATGTGTCTTGCAAATTAGACATGTATTGGAGGTCCTATAAAACGCCACCATGTAGTTCTTAGATAAATAATATATATAGAGACAAGAGCGAAGCCTTCTTTATTCTTGTCAACTCATTTTTTGTTTCTAGTCTACTTCAAGAGTCTCATGTATTTTCTAATCTTTGACAATAGCCATTCTAGTTTCTTCTTGAATATACATATTTCTTTATTTCTATCTAATTATTTTCCTTTGATATAGTTTTTATTAACTTATGCACCTATTTTAGTTTGTATCTTTGACAATTATCCACTACCATTAATGTCAAGACTTTTGGAACAACTCGACTAAGTCAAGATCTATATTGAGATAGATCTTTGCAGAGTATATAATCTAATATAGATCAAAGAGAGATGAATGGAAGATTACATTTCAAACAAGATATGGATATTTTGAATATAATATCATACCTTTTGGATTAACAAATGTACTCGCTATCTTTCAGCATTTAATGAATGATATTTTTTGAGAGCACTTAAATAAGTTCATGGCAATCTATCTTGATGACATCTTGATCTATTCAAAAAATCTGGAAGAACACGAGAGAAATATAAAGTTGGCATTATAAAAGCTATAAGATATAGGTTTGTATGCCAAATCAAAGAAATATATATTTTATCAACCTAAGATGGAATTTTTGAGGTATATCATATCTACTAAGGATTTGAGGATCAAATCCAAAAAAATAGAGGCAATTATGTAATAAATATAGGACCATTCTAAAGACTATAAAAGATGTATAATATTTTCTTGGATTTGTTAACTTCTATTGGATCTTCATTAAAAATTATTCTCAAGTTGCCGCCTTTTTTATTTGATTGACATATCAAGACAAGTTAAAATAAGGGCTTCAAGCCAAAAAAGCATTCCAAGATCTTAAAATGATATTTATCACAATCCTAATATTGGTACATTCAAATTTTATAAAAGCATTTTATATGGAGACTGATGCTTTGGATTTTATACTGGGGGCCTTATTTTCACAAATAGGTATAGATAATAAACTCCATCTTGTTGTATTTTATTCTCAAAAAACTTTTGCTGTAAAAATTAATTATAAAATCCATGATAAGAAGCTTCTTGTTATTATAGATTCGTTTCAAGAATGGCATTATTTTCTTAAAAGAGCAATATATTTTATGATTGTATATACAAATCACAAAAACTTGGAATATTTTATGCCACCTTAAATTCTTAATTGCCACCAAATTTGATGGAATATGTTGTTATCTTGATTTAACATTGTTATCACTTATTGAATTGGAAAGTATTAAGGATTGTTTGATGTTTTATTGAGGAGATCATATCTTGTATCAAGGATAGAAAAGACAGCATTTGATCAACAATATGAAATTTTATTAAAATTAGAGCAATTTCATCTTTGCACCACTATTATATTAATACTTATTGATTTTAGTTTCCTCAATGAGATGAGTGTTGCAACTACTAATGATGCTTTGGCCTTTGATGTCAAGCGTCACCTGAAAGAAAATACTGATAAATTCAAGCTTGAGAAAGACCTTCTATACTTTAAAAAATATTTGTATATCTCAAAAGAACCAATATGACTATACATTCTTCAATCTTACCATGATTTTTCAACTGCGGATCATTTTAGTGGCTTCAAATATGGAAGGTGGTAAAGGACTTTGTGCTCTCTTGTAACATCTGTTTAAGGTCAAAAAAAACCCTCAACATCATCCTTATGGACTATTACAACCTTTGCCTTTTCCAAGATGGTCATGGTCTTCTATCTTGATGGATTTCATCATGGTTCTACCTCCATCTAATTATTGAATAATATCCTTGTAGTCGTTGATTGACTCATAAAGATGAATTGTTTCACTCCTTATAAAAAGACTATGTTTAATAAAGAAATGACAAGGCTCTTTCTTGATTATATATATATATATATATATATATATATATATATCATGGCCCATTATATAATATTGTATCCAATTGAAAATTCCAATTCATATCTAAGTTTTAGAGATGTCTTTTTGAAATATTGAAGGTGGATATTAAACTTTTTTTGGCTTTCTACCCTCAAATTGATGGCCAAATAGAACAAGTTAATTAAATTTTAGAGCAGTATTTACAATGCAGCATCAACTATCAATAAGATGATTAGGTTTCATATCTACCATTAGTAAAAATTTTATATAATAATATTGTTCATACTTCAATTCAAAAAATACCATTTTATTCTAATTATGGATATCATCCAAAGTTTGATCTATGAAGTACACTAAAAAATAATAATCCAACAGTTGAAGGATTTATAAAGCATTTATTGCAACACCAAAAAATCTTGAAGCTTCAATTACACGAAGCTCAAGATACTTATAAGACATCTGCAAATAAATTCAAAAATCAATCACTTGCTTTTTATCATAGAGATAAGATATGGTTTCTTTGATGGAACATCAAGACCAAATAAGCATGCAATAAATTGGACTATTGAAGATTAGGACCATTTTCTATCCAGAAGTAAATTAATCTAATGGCATATTGCTTAGAATTACCATCTTTTATAATGATATATTTAATTTTTTCTCTTTTGGAACCTTATAGAGAGTTGTATATTTTAAGAGGAATACAAAAATTGCTTCTTAGTATCAAAATTAAAGACCATGAAGAATATGAGGCTGAAAAGATATTTGATTCATAAAGAAAATGGCATAAATTGAAATATCTTATTCATTGGCGAGGCTATGATATTAGTAAGTGCATATGGGAACCAACCAAAAATCTCACTAATACGCCTCAAAAGATATAGAAATTTTATCAACTTTATTTTTTAAATCCAAACGTACTGGATAATAACTTTTTGGTAAAAATTGGATTGAAAGAATACTCATAACAGAGGGAGAGTTAAACTAAAGTCTTCATCTATATGTGGTCATTTGTTCCAAAATATAACAGAGTGGTAGAAGCAATTAGTCACCATATCAAACCTTCAAGCTTTGACAGAATAAGATTCAGAAGATTCACTTGCCACACAAGCTTCAAATAAACCACTACAATTTTCACAGCCTTCAATTGAGCAAAGTGAAGACAATACATTTCAATGCTAAGTACAACCTTGGTTGGAGCCATTAGGAATAAGACCCAACTATACAAGTCTTGATTCTAATGCTTAAGCTTTAGTGATATTGCTTGAGCTTGAAAAGATAAATCCTTTTAAGCTTGAGATCTTGTTTGGATGGGATGTTTCAACAATAGAGGTAGTAGCTTAAAACCGTAGATGATTTTTTTTAAGGACCAATAGAATCTATTGCCTAAGAACAAAGAACAAAATATATTGCTTTATTAATGCAATGTATTCTTAATTTTCTATATATATAGAAAGCTTAAGCTTCTCTTGGAACTTGTCACTAGAGAAGGGGGTGATGTTAAGAACATATACTTCGAAGGTTCATAGAACCTTTTAGAATATTTTAGAGGCTCTTAAATTAATAAAAGTCAGTTGAGAAGCTTTCTAATTGGTGAAAGTAGCTCGAGAAGCTTCCTAGTTAGTAGAAAGAGCTCAAGAAGCTTCTTAGTTGGTAGAAGTTCCCCGAGAAGCTTCTTAATTTGATAGAAGCCCCTCAAGAAGCAATTTAGATAAGGGTATATATAAGAGTCAAGGTTAAAGAATTCTTCAATCTCAACAACGCATCTCTTGGAGTTTCTAACTCATATTTTTTGATGTTGTTCGTGTATTCATCTAATTAATTTAAGTTCTTATTGGTTTCTTCTTGAAACCTTATCCTAGCTCAAGTCTCTTGCTCTTTATTCTTATATCCTTGATACTTGCAATGCTTTGATTGCCAAAGCCTTCTAATAATCATTGTATTATTATTATTATTGCATAGATAATATGAATACTTAAAATATATGTGAGCCTTCAAAACGACTCAATTTTTTAATTTTTTTCAAAAAAAACTATCCAATTATCTTTAGTTAGAATCAATTTAGGCTAATTAGTAGTTGTTAAGGATCAAAATCCTTATTAAAAAAGATTATGTAGGCCTAATAGGTATTTTTACCATTATAAAAAGGAAACCTAATTTTAAAATGTTATTCAATATAAGTCATCAAAATGACTCACTTAGATATTTAATATATATATATATATATATATATATATATATATATATATAATCATTATACTTAAAATCATAATATATAGTGAATAGTAATGAAATCCTTAGACAAATAAAAAATTAGAATATTAATTATAGAATTAGAATCTTAATAAATCTTAGAAGTAATTATCTTAATTGATTTAGTATTTTTATTTATTATTAAATATTAAAGATTAGTTATTAAAATAAATATCTATATTGGCCTTCTATCTATATGTATTTTTTTTTTTAGATTGTAAATGTTAGTTAATACTTAGAAGAAGCATGAGAAGGAACCTTATATTTTTTTAATTATTTATATAATAAATAGGATTTTTAGTAGATTTAAATTGATTTTATTATTATAAAAACTCACCAAGGTAAGAAATTATAGCTTTAAATTGATATCAACATTATAAAAATATCATAAGAATTTTTAAATTTTATTTAGAATTTATTTAGGAATTTTTAGAAATTTTTAGAGTTATTTTTAAGACTTTGGTAAAAATGAGTTTTACCACTTTAGAAGCCATTATGAAGAAATAGAGTTGTGAGCTAAAATTCTTGTCTATCCACTTTAAGAAGAAAAATAACTACACAATAAGTTTGAAAGGTAGTAGAGATTAATTGTATGATTATTTTAATAGTTGATTAGTTAATCAAGTGGTTGTAGTTTTAACTCTCTAAATAATACCTTCCAAGAAATGGTTACCATTTCATTTAACTTAAAACAAGTGATTAAAAAAAATAAAAATAAAAAATGATTAGATAGAATTAATAAATAGAAGTAATCGGATGAAAAAAAATGGACAGAATAAATAATTGAATGAAAATAGTGTTATTAGATAAAAATAGATATAGTTAGATAAAAATAATATTATTAGATAAAAATAATATAACTAGATGAAAACAAGCATAGCTGAAAGAAAATAGCATAGTTGGATGAAAATAGCAAAGAGCAACAGTAGCAGACCTCCAAGGTAAAGTAGCAGCATGAATAAAAAAAACTTCCAAACTTCAAATCTTCATAACTTTTCTATTTCAACTCCAAATTTGATGATTCTTTCACCTAGCCTTATGATTTTTTTTTTTTTTTTTTTTTTTTTTTTTCTACACAATGAATATGTATAAACAAAAAAAATAACATCACTAATAATGAACTCTAAGAGAACTAGCAAGAATATAAAACAACAACTAACAATATAAGTTTATAACAAACAAAATAATACAACTCTTTGTTGCCTCAATAGATTGCTCTTGCCAAAGATTCAAATCAAAGGTAAAAAAAAAAAAAAAAAAAAAAAAAAAAGATAAATAGATTAATAGATAGATAAATAAAGAATAACGCTTTGAAAGAGTCTTATATATCCAAGCCTTCAAGCCACTTATCGGCAATTACCATTGCCAATAATTTATCAATAAAAATTAATTTGGAAGTCTTTCTATTAGCTACTCCATACAAATAGTATAACTTGTATATCACTTTATCTTATTCTAAGTATTTTTAACTACCAACTATTATTTTTAAAACTACTTATTGTTAAGAGGTCAATCTACACCTCCCATGATCTCCATTTAATATTATTTATAGAGAGGACCAATAATTGACATTTATTTTTTATAAGATGGTGATAAATCACCATAAATATCAATTAATAGATAAGTTTTAATTCTTAATAATTTAATTAGCTAAAAATTATATAAAATAACTTATTAATTAATTAATAGAAATATTAATCTTTAAGAAGGATTGGTTAGGAGCGAACTTGATTTGTTATCATAGAAGTAACAATTAAAGAATAGAATAGCTCTCTATCTTCTTCTTTCACCATCTTTTATGACTTAAAGAATAGAATAATTTTTCATCTTCTTTCTTCACCATCTCTTATGGCTTCAAGAGTGGAATAACTTCCTATCACTTTTTTTACTTTACTCCAACTACAATTAATTCTGCATTTCCTAATAATTCTATTTTAAATAAGAATTAATATTTTTTAGAATCTAATTTTTATAATTAGATTTTATTAAAATAAATTTAATAATTTAAAATCTTGATATAAAATTTAAACTAAAAATCTCTATTTTTTTCATAATTAATAAATAAATAATATTTTATCTTATCAAAATATCAAAAATGAATAAAATAAAATTTTGGTATATAATTTAGAACTCATGAGAGTAATATTTGAAGGCCATAAAAAATTCTTAGATTAATTGGATGTTTTTAAATACCATGGTGAAGTCAAAAATATAAAAATATTGGTTTTGCCAATAGAAAATAGGAGGACCAGCAACTACTATAGTCCTTATAAGAAGGAAGGTGCACAAGTTCTATATGGATTGTAGCACCTTGAATGTAGTTAGGAGGATAAGACTAAGGCCTTGTGGCCTCTCTTAGCAACCTATATATACTATATGTGAGCCTTGGTGAAATTCAAATCTTTAATTTATAAGCAAATTATTCTTAAGGTAAAATATTTTTATTTAATCTTTTAATTATTTATTTATTATCTTTAAATATTTATAACTTATTTATAATAATTAAAATTTATATATTTTTTATATTATTAAAAAAATAAAATATATATATATATATATATATATATATATATATATATATTATTAGATAAAAACTTAGTGAATAAATTGTGACAAGCTTTTAAATTATATAATCACTTGACTTTATCTATTTCATTTATTTTGTGTTTATATATATACATATTTTTTTTTACTATTTATTTCTTTTATTTCATCTGCCAATTACAAACAACTCTTAATTAAAGCCATCTTGTAATTTAAATTGACGGATGAAATTTATCTTCATAACATACTTATAATATTTGGATCCATATACATATCTTGTCCTCTAATAGAAAATCCATGTGAGTCCTAAATTATGTACCAAAATTTTATTTCATTCATTTTTGATATTTTGATAAGATATAATATTATTTATTTATTTATTTATTTATTTATTCATTATAAAAAAATAGAAATTTTTGGTCTAAATTATATACCAAGGCCTTAAATTATTTAATTGGTTTTAATAAAATCTAATTATAAAAATTAGATTCTAAAAAATATTAATTCTTGTTTAAAATGAAGTTGTTAAAAAATACAAAATTAATTGTAGTTGGAGTATGGTGAAAAAGTTATGGAAAGTTATTCCACTCTTAAAGCAACAAGAGATCGTGAAAGAAGAAGATGAAAAACTACTCTACTCTTGAAGCCACAAGAGATGGTGAAGGAAGATGATAAAATATTATTCTACTCTTGAAACGACAAGAGATGGTGAAAAAAAAAAGATAGAGAGTTATTTTGCTCTTGAAGTCACAAGTGATGGTGAAAAAAAAAGATAAAAAGCTATTCTATTCTTCAACCATTATTTTTATGATAACAAATCAAGTTGATTCCTAACAAATCCATCTTAAAGGTTAATATTTTTATTAATAAATTATATAGTTATTTTATATAAGTTTTATTTAATTAAATTATTAAGAATTAAAAATTATCTATTGATTGATATCCATGGTGATTTATCATTACCTTGTAGCAAATGAATACCAATTATTTGTCCTTTTTATAAATAGTATTAGTTGAAGATCATAGGAGATGTAGGTTGACCTCTTAATAATAAGTGGTGCTAAAAATAATAGTTGGTAGTTAGAAATATTTAAAATAAGATAAAATGGCATGCAAGTTTTACCACTTGTATGAAATAGCTAGTAGAAAGGCTCCTAAATTAGCTATTATTTTCAAATTTTTGGCAATAACAATTGCCAATAAATAATTTAAGGGCTTGGATATAAAAGACCTTCTCAAAGCCTTGTTTTTCATCTATCTATCTTCTACCTTTGATTTAAGTCCTTGGTAAAGATAGCTCATTGAGGCATTAAAAAATTACATTATTTTGTTTGTTATAAACTTATATTATTAGTTGTTGTTTCGTATTTTTATTGGTCCTCTTGGACCTTACTATTAGTAGAATTATTTTCTTATTTATACATATTTATTATATAGGAAAAAAAAATTAATAAGATTAGGTGAAAGAATCATCAAATTTGGAATTAAAATAAAAAAACTATGAGGGTTTGAAATTTGGAGGTATTTTATTATTGCTATTGCTTTGCCTAAGAGGTTTGCTGCTGCTATTGCTTTATCTTGTGTTGTTTTTTCATTCAATTATATTATTTCTATCTAATAGTGATGTTTCTATCTAGTTGTATTATTTCTATCCAATTATACTATTTTTATCTAGTAATGTTGTTTCTTTCTAACTGCACCTATTTTCATCTAGCTACATTGTTTCTATCCAATAGCAATGTTTTCATCTAGTTGTGTTGTTTCCATCAAGCTATGTTGTTTCCATCCAACAGTACTATTTTCATCCAGCTGTATTATTTTCATCTAGTTGCTTTGTTCTATCCATTCTTTCTCATTTGACTACTTTCATTTTGCTTTTTTCTTTTTTCTTTTTTCTTTTTTTTTTTTTTTATTACTTGTTCTAAATTAAATCAAACGATAATCATTGCTTGGAAGGCATTATCTAGAGAATTGGAACTACAACCACTTGATTAATTAACCAACTATTAAAGTAATCACACAATTAGTCTCTACTATCTTTCAAACTTGTTGTATAGTTTTTTTTTTAAAAAGTGGATAGGAAGGAATTTTAGCTCACAATCTACTAGAAGCTCTACTTAGATAACTATCCAAAGTTCCTATTGAAGTTCCAACTTCAACCTTCTTGCATTCTTTTTCCATCAAATTGAAACAAGAATGAACAAAATCTAATACTTCTCATTTCAAATTTTCACGTCGAGTTAACTACTTATATTATATTGCGTATCATCTTGTTTAAGAATGCACCATGCACTTAATTGTGGAAGGTAAACTTATATTTTACAACTAATCAAAAACCTAAAAATCCTAATAAAATCCTAAATAAATTCTAATTGAATATTTAACAATCTAAATTAAATCTTAAAATAATCTTTAAAAAATTCTAAAAGAATCATACAGAAATTCTAAAAAAATCCTAATAAAATCATAAAAAAAAAAAAAAAAAAAAAAAAAAAATCTTAAAGAAATCATAAAAAAACTTTTAAAAAATCATAAAGAATCTTAAAGAAATTTTAAAGAAATCCTAAAGAAATCACAAAGAAACCTAAAAGAATTCTAAAAAATTCTTAAAGAAATGATAAAACAATCTTGAAGAATTTTAAAGAATTTCTAAAAATATCATTAAAAAAATCTTTAAAATATCATAAAAAATCTTTTAAAAATTCTAAAGAAATATTAAAGAAATTATAAAGAAACCTTTAAGAAATCCTAACCAAATCTTAGCCAATCTTAAAGAAATTTTAAATAAATCCTAATTGAATTTTAACCAAATCTTAAATAAACCATAAAAAATCTTAATCAACTCTTAATCAAATCCTAATATAATCCTAAAAAAATCCTAATACAATCCTAACAATCTTAATAAAATCCTAAAAAAATTCTAAGTAAAATCTAATCAAATTCTAATCAACCTTAATGAAATCCTAAAGAAATTCTAAATAAATTTTAACAAAATTTTAATCAAATCCAATAGCATGTTTAAAACCTCAATTATTATTAAATTAATTATTAATTTTTATTCAAAAAAATTATACTTTTTAATCTATTAATTAAAAACAAGCATAAAAAACTTGAAAAGATTTGAATTTACAAATTGGAAGAAAAAACTCCTAATCCACTTGGATATTAATTCTCCTCCTTCTCTAACTTTTCATGTCAATCTTTCAACATTGATAGATCTTTTTTGTATCATTTAAATATTCTAAAATTTTATAAAAATATTAAAAAATAAGTCAACTATCAATTTTAAAAAGAATCATTCTAATTTAATTGGCAGATTGCTTGAAATCACAAAAACCCTCATTGATCTTTCAAATCCAATTTTTGAGACCCTAGTCTATTTAAATTTTAATAACCTTTGATCCAATTATTCAATTAAGTTATAATCTATAATACACATTTAATACAATTATATTCACAAATCTACAAATTTTCACTTGTGGATCTAATATAAAACTCACAAAATTCTTCAAAATGTGAATCCCCTTTATTTCTCAACAACCAAAGACATCCAAATAGAATCTTGACTTTGCATAGCTCTCACAAAGTTATTATAAATCTAAAAACCTTAAAACTAATGCTCAAAGAAATCCTATTAAGTCTACTTTCCAACTCTACTCTTTGATCAATAAAAAATATCCCTCTTTTGCCATAGGCATGTGGTTTTGTGCCTTAAAATCTAATTTTGATCATGATTCACAACCAACCTTCTCTGAGTGTCAATCTAAGGTTTTTTTAAATAATTTTTATTGAAAGTTTTTTTTTTTTTTTTAATCTAAATATACATATAATATTATTTTTGCTAATCTAGCTTATATTATTTTAATTATGGTTCTACAAAGTAAGTAGAAGCCTTTTTTATTAAAAAAACAACATTAATATTAAATATTTTTACTACCTCCCTATTTTTTATCTACATTTTTTAAAGTAATTTTATTACTAAGTCTTTAATTAAGCTCTTTTATAATATATGTCTTCTTATGTTCTCTCATCCTATAACCATATTATAACACAACAAAATATTATACATTATATTTTATATATTATTAATATCTAATTTTCTTTAATTATTATAATTTTTAAAATATTATAATTTAAATTGTACAAATTACATGTTAAATCTCTTTAATCTATCTCCACTAAATGACTTAAGAAATTACCACTATTTTATATAATATACATGATTAATAAAACCATCTTCTATGAATATTAATTAAAAATACTTTTGAATTAACTTTGTATGTGTTTTAAACATACATGTTATTTTTATAATGGTTTTTATTTTTGAAAATAAAATAGAATTGGTACATAATAATCCATTCTGAAATGTAAAACTACAATTTAAAACATACCCACCATTTTACAACCAAGTTATACCAATTTGATCCTATGTTCTTTGGTAAAACAACTTGAGGATGTTTACGAACTACACTACTTCAGAAGCTTGGATGCTAGCTGCTGAATGACTTTCCATGCGGCATCAACGTGTCGCAACTCCGTGCGAGATGCACCGACGGCGAACCTGATAGTGTAGCGACCTCCAAGAACCTGTACTATCATCCCATCATCAGTTTCTTCATCAAACTGGCACGTTCTGAATAGTTTCAGGTATCTAGCATCAGATGCATAATAAAGGATGATCAAAGCAAGTAAAATGAAGTATACCGTGTTGGTGATCAAAATATTTCCATCACTGTTCAAAGCATCTACCAACTTTGCACTCAAAGAACAGCTGTTGTCTGCATCATTAGCCGGAGATTTGAGCCGGAAGCAAACTAGTGAAAATACTCTTGGCGCAACGACCTGAAATTTCATGAACAATCTCGAAATAAGCAAGGGAAGAGGAGATATAAACAGTAGAAATCAGTGACAGCAATGTAATGCACATCTTCACTATAGGCGTTGTGGTTCGAAGAGGCAGCCTTCAGGTGAAACGCTCCCCATCTTGAAACCTAGGCTGGGTATGTTCTATGTCAGAAACGCCTGGAGAAAAACAAGCACGGCTGTGCAGTGCCCTTTCCAAAGTTTCCATTCACATACCCGCCATCCTGATCCCAAAGTAGGTCACATAAAGTTGCAAAATCTATGTTGATTAAGAGTTGAGGAAAACCTCGAATCTAGAATCGGTACGAAGAAGCTCTTCAAAGTGCTTGGCTAGATTGCAATGGTTGGTGATATAGGATCGCAATCCATTACTTCCGTACATGCGCAGTACCATCCACAGCTTCAGTGATCTGCATCCACAATGAACAATTGCAATTCACACCGATTATTTTCTACAACAGAACGCAGGTCACAATCAGCGACAACCCACTGCAGAGAGCTTATAATGATGCAGTACCGTATGGATTGGATTAAGATAGAGTGACAGACTACATAATTTTCTTTGTTAGTCAAGGAAAGTGTAAAAAATAAGTGATACAGACAAGGACTGTGAAAGAAGGACCTGAATCTTCGCCCCAAAGGAATCTGCCAGTCCTTGAAATCGACTACCAAGTTATTATCAGACTGTTTGTTACGCAGAAACACTGGGTTTGTCGAAAGAGCATCTACCAGCAATAATGGATTCTGCACATCCGTGTTTCAGGAGACTAAATTGATTAAATCAAAATAAAAACAGAAACAAATCCAAGGCTGAAAAGATCGTAGAAAAAGAGTGAGAGACGAAAGCGCAACACAATGTAATTAAGATATGAGTCGCACCTTCACCCATAATGTAGAACAATCGAAGTTGGTTAGCAGCCACTTGTGCGGATTCATGTCAAATGAGTCAGCCTTCTCTACACCATTCAGATATGGTCGAAATTCTGAACAGATGCATGCATTTCCTGCATATGCTCCATCCACATGAAACCACATCCCGTACTCCTGCAGAATAATGATCGATTAAGCATTGCACTCGATCATACCACTCACACTCACAAAGGTCAAGCTGCTTGACTGCTGGCACAAATAATCCGATTTCCTCACCTCAGCAAGATCTCCCAGTTCTGACAGAGGGTCTACAGCTGCTGACGAAGTGCTTCCGATCTACATATAAAAATTAGGTCAGAAATGTTAAAGCTGAACAACAGAGTTCAAAAATTATCATAACTATGTAATTTACCTAGACTTCATACGATGTTTGATGGTAAATATCTGACAACCCTGTATGAATATCTATTTCCTGATCATACACTCAACAGACTGCACGCTCGTACCCAAGTAATTTTAGGGACTAAATAAGCGCACGGGATGAAGGGTGGAGGGTAGAGTATGCGTAATAGGGCGGAAAATTTTCAGGAAAGAAGACCACAAATGTTGCCTGAGATAGGCAAACAATCTACTCAACCATATCCGTGGTTAACATGAATCGGACTCTCAGCAACCAAAATGTTGAACAAATGCATAAGTGGGGAGAAATTTATCAGGTTTTACCACTCCACAGAGAAAGAAAGGCACAAGTCCAGCTTTAACATCGTTTGCAAGAGTGTTTGCAAGCACTTTTGAAGACATGGCATAGTTCGTTGAAACGTCTGTTGGAATTAGCCGGAGATTTTCTATACTCATACCTGCGATCTGAATGTCAAAAGAGAACCGTCAGGAAGAAGAAGAAGAAGAAGAAGAATTCAAAAGAAAAAAGAAGGTTAAATACAGAGGCGTAGCGTTTAAGGTTTGTAGGTTTTTCTCACTTGGCTAGCCTTATTAACGCATGAGTGTGCTTGGTCCGACGTGTAAGCTACTAATTTTGATAAAGCTTCAAATTCTGAGATCCCTTGCTCTTTGGTTAGTTTCTCCACTGCACGCTTCCTAGCTGCTAACATGACCACTAACACAGCTTCGCTTGCTGTGCCTTGTATCACACCCCCACCTTTACCTGCATTCTTGAAAACCATACTGAGCAGACTCCTCGACCAAAATATTGATGATTAGAGAGTAAATACACAAAGACTTAAATTTGTGAAGAGATGTAGTTACCAGAAGAGAGAAACTGATTTGGGAGCTTCAAGAGCTTTCCAAGCCAGTCCAAAACTATTATCTCCAGTTCTGTTGCAGCTGGGGATGTAATCCAGCTGAAGCCAACAATGTTGAAGCCCCCACTAAGCATCTCGCCCAGAAAACCTGCGGTGCTTCCATTCGAGGGATAATAGCCATAGAAGTTCGGACTTTGCCAATGTGTGACCCCAGGAACAATTTTGCTCTGCACATCTGCAGCCGACGAAGGAAGACGATCTTAAGCTTGGTAAATCAATTGGTCAGCATCACAAACGCACCAGTTCCGTTTGGTCCGTGCACTAATAATTCACGTTGTGCGAAAATCAAGTTGCGCTTAGATCCACATGTTTCCTACCAATCACTTACCGGCTAAAATATCATCAAGTGATTCTGGCTCATCTGGAGCATTTTCAGGAAGCAATTTCTGCAAATAACCTGGCTGAAAGTGTGACATCACAACCAAGTGGGGGCAATGATCAGCATGACATGTGTCGGAGTACACGAAGAATCGATAGCAAGTGTCTACAGAATGTAGACCAAAGAAACATAGCTGAATTGTCATCGCCAGTGATGCACATACCTCGACTTGACTCCGGACAGGAAAGTTTTCGATATCACGGTGGTAATCAGCGATGAAATCCACCATCCGGTGGGCGTGCTTCCTGAATTCCTCAGAGTCGAAGGGCTTGGTAAGAAACGACCCGGATCCAGCTTCACTTCCCCTACAAGACACAGAGGATCTCGTGAAATAAATACAAGGAAACAATGAAACTGAGCGACTGCATTTTATGGGTCTGGGAGCAGCGATTGCAGCGAGGTGGTTAGCGATGCTAATGATCAATGGATGCCCTCCAGCAAACACGCTACAATGTTCACTTTTCTAATTTCGCAACATTATTTGAATTGCCCCACCCAATCTTTACCCGCCATGTTTGAAAAGTCTAATAAGCAGTCCACGAATACAGACACATTTTTTTTAAAAGCCCCAAAATCCTACGGAATCTAATCAAGAGACGTTGCGTCCGTCCATCAAACCCATACCCATCGTCGCCAAATGTAACGACAATTTTAAACAGAACCAACGACCGCATTACAAGACCCACCCACCGATTATCCCCCTTTGTGAATTTGTGTACGATATCCAGAGCGGAAAACCCACACGCAGAAATCTACAAGCTGGGGAGAACTGCAAATAAATTGACGCATACATTTTGTCCAGAGGAAGCTATCGCGCACTCTTCCACTCCGATCGCGCTTCTCCTCACACCGCCAACGAGAGGGCCACAGCACTGACCATACTATACGAAGCCGCAAATTCTAACAATAGGACTTGCGCCTTATATTCATGTTTTCAGCATGGCCCAGTTACCACCAGCGGCGGCAGCAGAAGCAGTATTAGAGGCAGGAATCAAGCTTCGGAATGCATGTTCCTGAAAAGCAAGTTGAACAAAAAAATTCCCCAGCAGCACCAAGAGCAGTGGAGCTCGCTTCCTTTTTGTGGGGCCCTTGCGATCTGGTTGGGAAGCAATATTTCACTAGCATCGGATAAGGTTTCTTTTCAATTCGTTTCCTTTTTTCTTTTTCTTTCTTTTTAGGTTTAGATATTGTCTGGATTTCTAGGGGACAACACCCGGTAGCCAATTCGTACTGAGAGGTGAGCGGAATTAGGGTCTCTTTTTGCTTTTCCCCACCACGATAGATTCTCTTTATGTTTCGTTTCTTTTTGTGCTGCTGGGTTTGTTTGATTAGTTGGGATTTTTGTATTTAAAACACATTTGATATTTTTTAAAGTAATTTATACATAGACTGTTTTAGGTAATATATATCAAATGAGGATTGAATTTTTTTAATATACATGATCTAAAAACCATAAATAAAAATGCAATAGGAAAAAAACCCAAAAACAAAAACATAGTTATTATGGTAGGAAAAGAGCACATCCAAAGTTATTAACTAAAAATGGGGTATTGTGCATTTCTAATAAGGGAGGAGGAATATTTGTGTGAATTCTTTATTATACAAGATTAGAATTTTATATTTGCCAATTATTTGGGCTAATTACTTAAATTGGTTAAATTTTATTATTCTATATTTTTAGTATATAGTTGTATTTTTCTATTATGTCTATAGCAAAAGATTTTAGGTTTTTGTAGTCTTTCTTATATAATAATTATACATTACTATTTGATCTTATAAGTTTTTATTTAGTTTTTATTTAGTTTTTATTTTAAATCATTAATCACACAATATGTAAATTATTATATGAATTAAATTAAATAATTAAAAATTATATAAAATTTTAAATAAAGAATTTATAATATATTATTGAGAGTTTCAAAGAGTCACTTATAAGGTATTGCTAATGCCACCACAATTTTTGATATTGCTACCACAATCCACCATCCACTTGATGCACAGTCCCTCTTAATCTTGTACACTCTTCTCAAACACTCCTCTCATACACAACACGTCCACCACTCTCCTTACAACTTTTTGTCCAATATTTCTTTCTCATAGAGCTTGACACCACTAATATCTTTACAAAAACACCATCATAAAATATATTTCTTTTATGATAGAATAAATATTATTTAATGGTTATTACTGAAATCTTTGAAATTGGTTTCAAATTGAGAGATTTTATTTGAAATTTTGAAAGATATTTACATACATATATAAAAACTTGATTGATTGATTTTTTCATTTTTTTTCAAAATATAATATACATTTAAGTTTTTAAAGAGTTTTTTGTCAAAAGAGTTGCAGCTATAAGTTTTTGAGATAAATTTAATGATCCTAGAGGATTTTAATAATTGTTGAAATAAATGATCCTCATTAAATGTAGTAATAAAATATTGAAGTTATTTAAGGATATTTGAGAATTTTAGAGTTAAGTTTAGTTTTTTGCCTATAGAACCATTTGATACATCAAAATAAATAGAAAACTTTATATAAATAGGTTAAGATGTCATAACAAAATTTAACTCCCTTAGAATGTAATAGAATAAAAAGAAATTATTATGCCAAAATACCAAAATATTTACATGTAACAAAACAAATAAGATCCAAAAAATTACAGAGCATAAATCTATTTTTTAACCTAATTAAATAGGTGGTATTAATTTAAAGTTGTCTTAACTAATTGAATGTTGTAATTAAAAAATTAGTAATTGATAAAAAAATTTAATACAAAAAGAGACAAGGTTTTATAAATACAAAGTATCATTAAAAATTATAATGAATATAAAAACTAAAATTTTATTTTTAGATTTTAATATACATACAAAAATCATCCAAATCCAAGTTGGAAAAAAAATTATATTCTTAGTTACATATCATATTTTAAAACTATTAATAAAACCAATTTTTATTCAAAATATTCTAATTTTTTTGTAATTATATTTTTATTTTAAGATATTTTATTATATCTTTATATAAAAATTAATTTTTAAAAAATTAAGAGTCACTTCTATTTAATTTAGTTTTTTATATATTAATTTTAATTATTTTTTAACAAGTGTTATAATCTACTATTTTTTAATTTTTTCACTCAAATGGTTTACTTTTGCAATCTCTTCATGAACAATAGTTGTTTGTTTTTTAATATGAAAATAACAATGTACAAATGTTTTAATATGAAAATAACAATGTACAAATGTTTTAATATGAAAATAACAATGTACAAATGTTTTAATATGAAAATAACAATGTACAAATGTTTTATCAATTGTTATGGATATTATTATACCTATGCTTTTATCCACAATTTGCTTTGGTACTAGATTTGAAAATTGCATTGATACTTTGACAATAGAAGTTACTACTATAGTTATGTTATAATAATAAAATTCAATAAATGTCTTGTGTTTGTTTCTTGACACTATAAATTGTATAGTGTATAGACTATACTTATGTTTGTTTATTGGCAAGAATACATATAACATTCATCGGACTATTTTAAATTACAAAGATTACATTAATAAGATTGTGCATTATTATTCTGATATTATTGAAATTTGGTAGGTTCTTTTCTTTGCCGCCTTTTATATTCATAGTATGCAATAGATTATATATTACAACTAAGACTAATGTAGAAACAATTTGTTTAAAGTTGCATATAAAAGCAATGTTGTACTAGAGTCAAGATGTTTTAAAAATAATTCTTCCTTGCATTAAAAGGCTCTTTGACTTGTACTACTTTTAGATATAAAGACCTTTCTTTGATATTAGTATTGTCATGTATTTTATCAATGACCAACATAATTTCTAATATTTTAACCTATTAAAATATATAAATATAATATAAATAAGATACTTTATATCAACACTATTTAATCTAATTAATTATACTCATAATGTTATGGTATAAGAATCAAATTATATAATATTTTTTACATAGAAAATTTATATAATTAAATAATATAGAATAATTAAAGTATTATTTATTTTAATATTATTGTGCATATATAATATAATTAATTAAAATTTTGTATGCTTTCAAATCAAGAATTTATAAAATTATGTCATTGGTATATAGATATTTAATTCTTTAATACCAAAGGACAATTACTACCACTTAGGTATATTCAACTTTTACTTTTGCATACAATATAAAATCTCAGATAAAAATAAATAAAATACTCAAAAATAAAATTTTCTTATAATGTATTAAATCTTAAATATTAAATATCTTTCAATATTTTCACATAGTTTATATAACTTCTTGTGGCACTACATTGAGTTGCTCATTTATTAACATTTAATATACAAACAATTGCATTGTATGGAATTGGTATACATAGTGATGCAAAAATAAATATACCAAAGTCAATAATACAACTTAAGCAATGAAATTTAAGGTTATTTACTAGAATTGTTAAATATAAATAAAAAATTTAATTGAAAATATTATAACAATTTTTTTTTTTTTTTTTTTTTTTTTTTTTTGAAGAGAAGAAAATTTAGCTGATGATTAAATGTAATATATTTTGATTCCAAAAAATATATAATATATATATGGTTTTTTATTATTATATCTAAAAAAATTATGAAAAGTAAAAAAATTAACTAAAAGTTTAAGATAATGGTTGCATTAAAGTTTTGGAAATATTTTATGAAATAAGATAATGTACAATTTAAGCATAAATTAGTATGTTCTGAGAACCTCTAATTTTTAGTGTAATTTAAAAAAAAAAAAAAAATAGATGATCTATTATATTTAATAGATGATAGATCAAATTAATAATAATAATAATAATAATAATATACAAGCTAATATGAGTATATTGTTGGTTGATTTTTTTAATGGATGGTATTTATAACACCTATGGAAAAAACAAAATCATGTACATTTCTTGATTATAAATAATATATTAAAATCCAAATTTAAAAACCATACATGTATGGTATATTGATTTAACTGATTTTTTAATTATTATGGTTATTATTATTATTTTATTTATATTTTTCTATCTATAATAAAATAAATTCATAATATTAAAAACAAATATATTTCTTATTTTCTTAATATTTATATTAAACAAAAAAATATATTTTATTTTGATATATTTTATTTTGATTGACTAATTAAAATTAATGGTTTTTATTTAAAAAGATTTAATAACCATTATTATTATCTTTTTTTTTATCAATTATCTAAATCTAAGAATAAAATTAGTTTTAGAAATAAAAAATAAAAAATAAAAAATAAAAATGACATGTTATATAATAGGTAGTTTTGAAATTTATGACAAATAGAGATTATTCTTTGTTTTTTAGAAGCAAGTCTTTGAGTCCAATTAGGCCCTAATAATGCAAGGTATAATTACTTCCTAATTTTGTATACAAGTATAATTACTTCCTATTAGTTGTTTTTATTTAGGAGGTTTGGTTGAAAAAAAATTATCATATTGCAAAGTATAGTATTTTATAAACATTAATATTAGAAATCTACAATGAGACCATTTATGAAGTGCTTGCAAAATAGCTAGTGAATGGAGATGTCAAACAAACATATATAGCAAAGCATGATTTAAATGGCAATATAAGCATATCAAACCTTATTTTTGTAGAAGTCACTACTTAGAAAGATGTTGCTAGTCTCTTTTATTGGTTTTACAAATTAATCTTTTATAATAAAAATAATAAATTATGTACAGTATCAAACTTTACTTTATAAATAACTATATTATTATCTTTTGTATAGTTATTTTTTAAGTGTTTTATTTCACAAATTATATATCAATGATTTTAAATAATATTTTTGATGGTATTAATATTTGGTCTTGTTTTGTTATTTGTAAACATTAACTTTTTGTCCCAAATTAATACAATACATGTATATTTTTTAAAAATAATTGTTAGTAAGATCTATTTTTTTATAATAAATTGGGGAATAATTTTGATATAAAATTTTGGTGTATACTACATCGTAAGTGATATGAAGTTGAAGAACAAATTGCTCTTCAAATCCAAACGAAAGAAGAGATGCTTTGAAAGAAGCAATTGTAATTGATACAATATGATGGACTGCTCTGGGAAGAAGAAGTGCATTTAAAAGAATTACAATTGTCAATACACACATAGGGAACAATTGACATTGCCTCTAACATAGAGAACAATTGACAATATACAACAACGACATTGACTAAAATAGAAACACCAAACAAAAAGTAAAAAATCAAATAAAATAAAACAACTAAAAACTGAGAATAAGAATGTTGCAATGAGGACACTTCTGACAACACGAACACAAACAAACAAACAAACATACAAACAAAAAAGAAAAGAAAAAACTTTGGCCATGCATTGAGCAGCAAGCAAAGAAACCACGACTTGACCAAAAAACAAGCAAGCGACAGGTTGCGGTTACCTGCATCCCGCTGGGAGAAGCAGTCTGAAGCGCACAGTCAAGCGTCAGGCTTGAACTGTAGCTATTGCACACTTAGATCCCTGATTCTGTAATTCACGATCTTCACTGCCTTCATGGATCCCAGTGAAACTGCCGGTAATTGTTCCATATTAATGGAATCCAGTTGAGTAGTGGCATTCTTGTGGGCTTTTCTGACGTTGTTTGATTTTGCTTCTGCAGTTGGGTATCGGCAAGAGCAGGTAGTGGTTTTCTAAGAGAAGGAATTAGTGAAAGGTTCTGAGGGCTGTGGAAGAGTGAGTGGAAAAGGGAGCGGGAGTAATAGGGGTTAGAAGTGGACATGGCACGGAGAGAGAGGGATTTGAAAGTTTGGAGAAAAAGAAGACATTTGATTTGTGATTATTAAAAAATAAAACTTAAATATTACATTTTATACTCTAGAAATAAAATAATGAGTAATGGAAATAATACATGTTGAAATTAGTAAATACTGAAATTTTAAAATATCAACAAAATATTGAGTAGAATTTTAAAAATTATTACAAATGAAAATAAATAAATAAATAAGTGAAGATTCTTTTTTAAAAAAAACCAAAAGATAGAAATTAAAATTTAAAACTTAGTTGAACACATGTAAACAGATTTGAAAATTATATTTCTCAAAGTACTTATTTATATTAGAAATACTCTTATCATTGTCTCCATAGCAAAAGCAATGAGACATTTCTTTTTCTTCTTAATATTGTATCTTGAGATAAAAATGACTATGCATTTTGAAATAAAACTTCTTTTTACCAAACTTTTCATTAGATGTTTTATTTGTTTAGCTTTTACTCCCAATTCTCCAATACTTAAGAGGCATATATAACTTAGCCAAGTATAAATAACATACTTTTTACATATTAAATAAAAAATATATTTTTAAAGATAAAAGTATTTTAAGTATTTGATTTAGAAATATTTTAAAATAAAATACAAAATTAAAGTACTTATTTTATAGTTTTCCACTCTTAAATTGTATTATTTATAAAAGATGGTTTATATAATCAATCTCTTAATTAAAAAAGATGGTTTATATAATCAATCTTAAGTTATTATAAATACTTATAAAATCTTTAATCAATCTTAAGTTATTATAAATACTTATAAAATCTTTAATCAATCTTAAATATCATCTTTATTTTTTGATACATGTTAATATAAATAACTACTGTTCTATTGTGCAATTTATTAGAAACCACTAATATAATAAGTGATACATGAGATTTATTGTCTAAAGAAATAAAATTCATAAAAATACAAGATTCTTAACATACCTTAAGATTGTTGTCTTTGCTTTGAACTTTGATTACCAAGAATAAATGTCTATCATATGCATATCTATCATATTATTATTGTGTTGTGATATATATATATATATATATATATATATATATCAAAACAGTAGATTTAAATTTTGTAAATGTTTTTAAAAATTAAAATTCACTAAAATATTCTTATGTCTATGTCAAATGCTTCTCTTTGTGATATGTTTATAGTATCTAATGTATTTTTATAAAAAGTTTCTTTGATGTAATTTTTAATTTTAAGCCCAAATACTTAACTATTTTTTTGGTAATTTTTTTTTAAAACTGTCTTTTATAGATAAGTCCATTTTCTAATTGAGACACTATTTAATTTTTATGTTCTAATAATGTATATGGAACTAATTTTTTATTTTTATTATATTAATATTTTTACATCTAAGAGGAATATAACTATTATTATTAGTATAGTAATATGCATCTTCTACCATGTGATAAAAAAACGTCAATTATTGAATTATAAATTTAACAAAATAACTTATTTACTTATTTTTTGTAGACATATTTTTTTAACAATCTTTAAAACCATGTCAACAATAGTGCCTACTTATAAGTAATAAAATATTAAAAAAACTCAATACATGTAAACTAATTTTAAAATTAAAAACCGAAAAATATATTTAAAAAAATATTATATTGTGTTTAAATTTAAATTAATATTAGATAATAATAACTCATATTTGACTTCTTTTTTATGATGTTTTTAAAGAATTGCTAAATGGGCACCCCTCTTTTACTATGTGGACACCTCTCTATTCCATGTATCCCTATATACACATAGTAAAACTCTTATTTACACTAAAAAGTTTTAGGATAAATTTATAATATATATATATATATATATATATATATATATATATATTAAATTTAATAAAATTTTAGAATATATTTCATGTTATTTTTTTATTTACTTAAAAAGCTTATTAATTTTATTTAGGAAATCTTTTAGTATAAATTTATCCTAAAACTTTTTAGTATAAATAAGAGTTTTACTATATATATGTGGGGGTGCATGGGAACAAGAAGGTGTCCACATAATAAAAGAGGTGTGTCCATGTAGCAATTCCCTATTTTTAATAGACGACAAACCAATAAATTCATCTTTTAATATTTTTAATATAATATTATTTATTTATTTCCATAAAATATAATTTACTACAAGTGCCATATCAATGAATGTATCTTTATATATATAAATATATAAATATATATATATATATTTATAAATATATATATAATTATTTAATATAAATTAAGTCTTTATAATTAATATAACTAGAAAGAAGATTTTGAATGTAGAGAATAATCTTATTTTTACTTATACTCTAAAAAAATATAAATTCTAATTTAAATAAAATTAGAAATATATATATATATATATATATATATATATATTTAAATTTTTAGAAAATGCTAATAGTTGCAAGTAATAAAGTAATATAAAACTCGAATTCATATAAATTATCATGCAATAAAGACATACTTTAAGGCATCTTATAAATAACATATCTCTAAAGTATTACAACCAAAAATAAATAAATTTAAAGTTCAAAAATGATTTTGTAGTATAAATTATTAAAACTTAAAATAAACATAATAAATTAAATAAATAGTGAATATTTGAATAAGGATGTATCACAGATTTATAAAACAAAATTTTTAGTAGAATTTTTGTACAGTTTATTTATTAACATCTAAAGAATACACCATTAATTAAGTAAAAATTTATGCTATAAAAAATCTAATTAATTTGGAAAATAGATTGCAATAAAATTTTAAATCATTGAGCACATGTAAAACAAAATATATTATTTCTTGATAGAAAATCGATTTTAAGAAAATTCTTCTATATCCTCAATATTTTCATAAATTAGTGTTTTATTATATTAAAAAAATTCTGATAATTTGTATTCACCACAAATGAACTTGAGTTCAAAATTCAAAGATGATTCTAAGGATGTAACTAAAAAGAATAATAATTGTCTATTATGCCAAAAATATAAGTGTTCAAAGTCCACTAGAATGTAATGCTACTACATGTAACAATTGTTTAAAAGCCAACTCATTCACATTAGAAAACAAAATTTAAAAGAGTGATAAGAAATAACAATGGGAGGACTACCAAGGAACACCATCAAGAGGAGCTACAAGGGGCAACAATAGAAGGCAACAATAGGAGGAACAATAGAAGACAATATTAAGAGGGGCAATGGAATGAATCTTTATTTAATTCCATTCTTAATATTTATAAGAATTGAGACCAGGGATTAAGTAGTAGCTCCAATCAGTACCTTATTCTTGTTTGGTCATGCAACACTGCAACCTCAACTATTACACAATTAGGTGTCCTATTAGGACTATCAAAATGTTCATCTATTGGACATCCTTTCTTGTGGGACATTATTTTTGAAAAACATTAACAAAAACTGTCTTGTCAAATCAAATCACATGTGACACAATCCACCATTTCTAAATTCAATCATAATTTTCAGCAGCTTCATTCAATTACATTGCTGCTCACTACAGGCACATCTTTCTAACTTCTTGATCTCGACCGATGGGGACAAGGTGTTCAAAACGCCGATCTAAAGAGCCCATCTTTTCCAACAAAAAAAGAGAAAACTAGAAGAAAGGGAATCCTAAAGCTTCAGAAACAAGTGTGCGCTTTCACAGCAAAATGCTGTACAGAGTCCGCAAACATTGTAACATCGTCAAGTTCATCGCCCTGTGCACAAGACACCGAGATGCAGCCATAACCATGCACAGACTCGGATCTCCTTGAAACAGCGGATGTATACGACTGACAAAATGATCGCTACAGAAATTTTTTTGCTGTAATTGCGGACATCTCTAATTTCTATGGCCAGCCCCAAAGTCTACATGCAAGGATACGACAATTTCTTAGGAAGAAACTACTGTAGATGCAACCGATCTGAGAAGCACCTCGATCACCCCGAAAACCCAAAACATTGGACGCAGTCCCAAGATTTGCTCTGACCCACTCCCGTGCCTCACACAAGCGACATGCCCGTCGACCGCGACGACTCTGCAGCACCGGCGACGTGATGGGGGTCATAAATGCATCCTGACAATAGGGTGAGACACGCCCACTACGCTTGGATTTTTGGCTCGAGTATGGCCTGCACTCGCTTTCAGTGCTGCGAAGCTGCTTTACACACCATAACCACATGAACTCTCGAATCCGAGTCAAAGGTTTTCCCACCGTAAAGTCCTGATTCAGCTCAAGGTCGATAAGCAAAAGATTCAGCTCAAGCTCGAAAAGACCCCAGTTAGAAGCCAAAAGAGGGGTGCATCTGGGCATTCATTAAATCAAAATTAGGTTGTTTGAACATAAAGATTTAAACTTCCTTTTATTAGCACATGTAAGTGGAGGTTGATTCTTCCAATTGTGTCGACGTTGGTCTTATGCACGTCAACGTAACTGGTTTGAGTTTTAGAACATGATCGATGTCGACGACGACATACCAAACGTTACAGGAAGTATGAGGTTCCCGAACGAGTCCGACTATCTGATAACTAGGCTTTGGATAGCGGACTCGATCTCACTGATTCCGTCAAATTTTGAAAAACTTGATGCTAGAATCATTAGTCACCGTCAACAACATGCTGCGAGAAGATTTCCCTCTTCGGACATGATACGAATGTGTTGGAATTGTTACGACGAAGAGCACTGTTGAGGAGAAAGACCCTGCGAACATCGACATCCAGACTGGTAAATTGGTGATGATCCGACGAGGGTGGCCCGTGATAAAGGTTTGAGAAGATGGGGCCAGTGCATGTGGGAAGGGGTCGGCGGAAGCGAGGGGTTTGACTGCATGGAGTCCGACAGAATGAACAATGGTCTAATTTGTAACAGCAGACGTAAGACCGTCAGAAATGTGGGTTGATGTCTGGTGGCAGTAGCCAGTTAGTTGCTACCTCCCAATTAAGAATATCTTCCCCAATCCTTCTCTATCGATTCCTCGAAGCACTCTGCTAGGCCCTTTTCTAGCTCCTGCTACTCAGCACGTCCCTCCCCCTGCATCGCTATTGCCATCTGCTGCTAGGTTGCGTTGCTTCACATTGCTTCTGGTTTTTATTGCGCGGATGGTAGTGATATCGTTTGGTCCAAGTTGGCAGCGGGGAGGTGTCGGTGACGATTGGAGAGTCGGAAATGTTATTCCATGGAGAAGCAGCAGAGGGTGGGAAGTGGAGGAGAAGGGTATGATAGAAGAAATGGATCAGGTGTGACTGGCCTAGGAAGGGTGGTCATGGTGGTGCGGAATGCGAGCAGAGTGAACTCGGCAGCGGGGGTGACAACGATCGTCACATTGGGCTGGTGGTCGTCAGTCCAAGGGCTTTGAAGCGGTGTCGCTTTCGGGTGCCGGAAGTGAATAACAAAGAAAGGAGAGTTGTTTGGACTGCTCGAGTTTGGGAGCAATGGAGGGCAAGTCTCGGGGACGATGTTTTTGCCGCAACAAGGTTTTTTTAATGTTGGTACTGCTGGTCTTAGTTAGTTTTCTTGTGCAGTTTTGTTCCGCGGACGACATCGAGCATGACGATGCGATGGCCCCGTCGCAACCTGGCTGCTCCAACAGCTTCGTTCTTGTACGTCGGCTCCTCTTGTGCTCGATTCATCTGTGTGTTTTTTTCCTTCTCCTTTCTCATTATGTCTTTGCCTCACTTTTAATTCTAACAAGCACTTCCTAGCCATTGTTCAGCTTGATTCGCAATGGGGCGCAAGTTAGTAATCACTCCACGAAGCATTAGATTGTGTTAAAGACTGCCGATTAGTTCGATATTATACACACACATTCACTCCCTTCATGGACTGCTTTGAAGTCCACGACTGACATTGTCGCGGGCAACAATTCGTATGCGGTTTGTAATAAACAAAAATTATTCACCGAATCTTGAGTGTGTGGTAGGGCAAACACATTGTTCCATCCAGGGGATTAAAATACCACGCATACATGCCATGTTTCAGCCCCGCCGATAACAAGGCTTCTACACAGAACGAGGGGAATCGCCCGTTTACAAATGTTCCTAACCTACAGAGAGAATCTTATGTAACTTGCAGTTTGCCATCAATAAACTGAACATGTGAAATGAGAGGATGTAAGAAGCATAACACCGCCTCTGGAATACAAGAGAAGGTTATGTAAATTATGCAAGAGTGTAGAGGTGGTACAAGAAACTGACTGTAAATTGGGTGTGCAGGTTAAAGTTAGAAACTGGATTGCAGGACTAGAGGAACCAGAGGTTGTGGGTGTGGGCGCAAAATTCGGCGAGCTTATCACCGACTTTGAACAAGATCATAGTGCCCCACTGGCAAAGCTAGATCCTGAGGATGCGTGCACAGATTCTATCAAACCAGTGAGTTCTGATGACCTTGGCGTGAGTGGAATTTTTATTTAGATAGTCTTAGAGGTTTTTATTATATGATAGCTTGCATTAGTGAATGCAAAGAGTTCTCACCACAGCTATATAATGGAAATTCGATACAGGAAACAATGCCTTGGCTTCTCTTGACAACATTTCGCGTCGTTGCCCCTCGTGTGATCATGAGTAATCCTGCAGCTCAGCGAATGTTTATTGTCTGATGCCTTCACAGCTTCAGGGATACACAGCCCTGGTTAGACGAGGAAATTGCGAATTCACTACCAAAGCGAGGGTGGCGCAGAAGGCTGGAGCGGTTGCACTTCTTGTTGTGAACGATAAACAAGGTTCTCTTGTCTAATACTTTCCCTGTGCATAATCTCCTGATTTCTTTCTTTTACATGACAATATGAACGCTTGTGGCTTCATCAAGAATTCATCTTAGAATCAACTCTCTTCATTATTTTGAAGTTTTAATATCAAATCTTAGGTCGTAAACTTTATCCCGCATTACCTTAGTGATGAATTGTCGTGGCTGGATCAACCAAGAAATCAAACAGAGATTATTAATTACAAAAGGGTTGAGATATGAGCTTACGATATAGTTTTGGCAGAAAATTTTGTCTGAGCTGCTTTCAATGTGATTGCAGAGCTTTACAAGATGGTATGCTCTGAAAACGATACTTTTACGGATATCACCATTCCATCTGTCATGTTACCAAAGGCTGCTGGAAACAATCTGGAGGATGCTCTAAATCTTGGAAAAGAAGGTACTAATACATCCTCGCTGAGCTGGGTTATAAGAGTTAAACAAATGCTTGACTCTTGCACTGGTTTAAACACTGAATTCATGACGAAGTAGAGGCTCAAGCATGGCGTCGTCTACATGTTTGGATTAGTGGTTATTTGGAGCCTTTTGATATGTTTCCTGGAGACGTAAATCATCTCTGTTTCTGGTTGTTTTCAGTGGGAGTGGTGATGTATTCTCCAAGAAGAACACTAGTCGACATAGCAGAGGTGTTTTTATGGTTAATGGCTGTGGGCACCATTTTGAGTGCCTCATTTTGGTCGGCCTGGACTGCGAAGGAAGCTGCTCAAGAGCACAACCGTCTCATGAAGGTATTGAGCTGTCCAGTTCACTATCATATTACGTTATGCGCAACATGAACTTGTTAACATAACAAGTTCATGGTGATCATGATGGGAGTATTTTGATCACAGAGGCTGCGAGTATCGTGTCAGAACATTTGCATACTAGAAGACGATGTCATTGTTTTTCTCTGTTTAGTTTATAATTTGTGTAGCTTATCACATAAAGTTTAATCCTAGTACAACTTTGTCTCTCAGCAAGAACAACCAGAGGTTCCAGCTGAGGACACGACGGCAATACAGGATGCTGAGAAGTACTCGAAGGATACGATTGATATCAATGAGTTCTCGGCGGTGCTATTCGTGTTGTTGGCCTCAGCTATCTTGATGCTTCTCTACTTCTACATGTCGGATTGGTTTATACGGGTGTTGGTTATCCTGTTCTGTATCGGTGGCTTCGAGGTATGGAGATGAACCGACTTGGCTTGCCATGTTCCTTGGTTTGCTCTGTCACGGTTGACAAAATCTGCTGGATGAAGCCTTCTGTTCAGATACCAGCCGAATTGTTGTGCACGAGATGCGTTTCAGAAGAGCATTATTCAGCTATTCTTTAACCTTTAACAACGTGTGATGTCAATTGTATTTCAGGGTTTGCAGACCTGTCTTGTATCCCTTCTGTACAGGTACTCGATGCCCCTCACATTGTTTTCAAACGTTCCTTGTTTATTTCAGAAGATTGTCCTTCAAGGCGTTATTTCTACCTCATACGTGTAAATGACGAGTAGGAAATCTTTTAACCAGACAATGACGCGTGATTATTTCACAGGTGGTTTCCGAAAGCAGGGACTTTCTTCATCAAAGTACCTCTTATTGGAGCAGTATCAGTCCTTGCTCTATGCCTCTCACCCTTTTGCCTCACTTTCTCTGTTGGTTGGGGCTACTTCCGTCTTAGTTCATACGCCTGGATAGGCCAGGACATTCTTGTAAGTGGGCGAAATCCTCTTATACCCAATACAACGGTTTGTTTGCCTCTTCAAGACGTCTTTATTATTTACATGGAAAGTTAGTTTCAGATGGGAGCTACACAAGAAGAATTCATAGCTGTCTCCGCAGGACTGTATTAGTGTTTGTTGGTTTATCAATTAAGAAGCATTTAGGATTTTACTTATAGTTCACATCTCATTTACCGCAGTACCTTGTGTACAATCTTCTGGAGAAATTTTAGCAAATCTTTTAACTCAAAATAGGGTCCTAGTTGGACGTGTTCTGGAAAGAAGATGCTCTGATCAAGCGTTTGCTCACGTTATCTCTCATGCAGGGAGTTGCACTTATTCTTACAGTTCTTCAGATTGTTCATCTGCCAAATATCAAGGTATGCTATTTAATTCAAATAGCACTCTCGGTCTTCTTCTACAGACAAATATAGTATAGCGCTCAGGCTAACAGTCAAAGGGACAGCATGTGTACCTCAATTACGATTGTAAACTGATCTGTGTATCATGTGGGCTTTCGCTTGTATACACAGGTCTCTACAATATTGCTGAGCTGTGCATTTCTTTATGACGTTTTCTGGGTATTCATCTCGCCAAAAATTTTCCACGAGAGTGTGATGATAGTGGTATGTCACTTAACTCCTCTATTGTCATTGTGTTAGTAGGCTGAACCGAATTAACCCATAAGACGTGGACGGCCATGGAAACTCTCATGAATCTTACAGTATGTATCGGAATATGGTGATGACGTAAAGAATCGTATGATTCGAGGCGTAAATTCCATAAGATTCTACGTTCTTCAGGAACATCTGTTCTCTCATATGCAGGCTTAAGTTCATGTGCGCCATCTGTTTGACACAGGTAGCACGGGGAGACAAAGGTGACGGCGAAGGCGTGCCAATGCTTTTGAAGGTCCCGAGGTTGTATGATCCTTGGGGTGGTTACAGTATTATTGGCTTTGGTGACATTCTCCTGCCAGGGTTGCTGATTTCCTTCTGCCTACGGTACTTGGAATCTAACATCACAGAGTTTGACCATAATTTGATGCTTAACCTTTCTCCGTGTGTTCAATTATGGCTCCTAGAATCATATAAACAGAGAGGTGTGCCGAAGATTCACTTCGTCTTTTCTGCTGAAAAGATGGGTGTAACCTCTGCATTGCTTAATACTTGATTTTCCGACTCGAACCTGACCTGTGTCGTACTTAATGCAGTGTGATGCATAGCGATTGTGCGCAGTGTGGAAGATGTGTTGTGTGAACATTGTGAATAATTCTTAAATCCTCGATCATTGTTACTGATGAATGCTATTGGTGGCAGGTATGACTGGATTGCAAGAAAGAGTTTGCTCCGGGGCTACTTTCTGTGGTCCACAGTTGGTTATGGACTAGGTACGAAGCAGATGTTTCGTTTTGGTTCCTGACTGTTGACACTTTTAGTTCACAATGTAGTTCTCTAATGACCGCATTCTCGTACACATGTACTGAGTACCTATTCTTTCTTTGATCTCGCAGGCTTGTTTCTGACATACGTAGCTCTCAACGCTATGAACGGCAGCGGGCAGCCTGCACTCCTATACATCGTGCCGTGTACTCTCGGTATATGAAGCTTGCTAACCACACATGAATCTGCTATATTCTTGCAGCTTTTTTAGTTTAATTCTCTATATATATATATATATACACATCGTTCTTTTGCAGACACCATTGATCAGGTCTAGGTTACTGGTGGAGTTTAGGCTGTATCTTTCAAGTATATAACTAGACCCATTTGTGTGAACAGGCACGGTGCTGTCACTTGGGTGGTGGCGAGGTGAACTGAAATCGTTGTGGTTTAAAGGAGATTCTCTGTATCATTTTTCATCAGATGCAGCGTAAGTGCGTGGCTTCCGTAGCAGCAGCTCACTAGATCTGTGGAACCCACTAACTGATTGGACCCAGATTCTAAGCCTTCAACTGTCGGCATCCTTCCTCTTAGCATCTGCTTAGAGTTGATCCAATGCAGGAAATATCATTTTAGGAGAGCCTGGTAGAAACAGTAAATTTTTGTCACCCAGCAAAGCCTAGAAACGGTTCTCGAGTGCTCATTCCGCTGAAGTGTGGTTTTGAATCACTGATATGAATGCTTGATGTAAAGTGTACTTTTTCTACGGGGAGTCTAGTGTATTTACATGATTTGGAATGATATACCATTGTAATTTTTTTGTTTTGTGGATGTGAAATACATGAGCCATTCTTGCATTCAGCTTATTTAAAAATATTGGTGCTCTTTCCTGAAATTTATGCACGTGTTTTTTTGTTGGTTCATGTCGGTATTTGCATTTTTGTAGAATGTTTGATAATATGTTTATCATTATATATATATATATATATATATATGTAATTTCAAATTATTTTTTAAAGTTTAAGTAGTTTCTTATTGTTAATGTGTTTATTTTAGTTAACCAATTAATTGCATACAAAAGCAAGAAATATATGGATGCCAAAAAATCTTTTTTAAACCTAAGAACATATTCATACATACATACAAGTGTATTTCTAAAAAAATCATATTTGATTAAAAAATTATATCATTTAACTTTATATGTATATTAAGCAAAACAAGATCTTCATGTTATAGGGTTTACAATATGCAACACAAAAAATAATACAAATTAATGCATAAGCTAGAAAATTATGTTTAAAGATATTTAAGCATGCATAAACATAAACATTATGATCTTATTTTTTAGTAATGAAATATTTTATAAATAAAATTTTAATATCATTAAAAGAATATTATGATAAAAGTTATAAGTGGATTATATTTATGACTTTGGACATAAATAAAAAAAATTATGTTCAGTTTTACACAAACTAGCTAGAATTCTAAGTAATGATTTTTTTAAAAATAATACAGAATTGGTTTGAGGTGTTAGACATGTTTATAGTATATGTAGGTTAGAAGAAACTGATTTTTTTTAAAAAAATTCTAGGTTTTAAAGCAAAGTTTATCAAGCCAAAAACCACCCTATTTATGAATTATGAATTTAAGCTCTGAGGATCTATCTCAAGTGTTTTGATAATACAATCTTCAAAGATTTTCTAATAAAAAATTTCTCTTAAATTTCTCTTGTTTATTTTATTTTCTTAACTTTTGATATTTTCATAAATTAATTTTTAAAAATATTCTGTCACGAAACAAACAACCAAACATAAAATAAATATCACGTAATAAATAAGATCACAAGAATCATCATTCACACTGTATCCTACAATCGTTCCTTTCCTCAAAAACCCATAATCTTGCTGCATGGAAGACCAGAATAACCATCAGTGATGAAAGGTTGTATCAGTTTCCAGGAACACGAGTAACCAAAAAACAGACGACTGCAAAAATCCTTCCAGCGGGCAGCCATGAAGCTTGGAACCTTGTCAAACAGAACGGGAGAGTCCAGATCGCAAGGGAGAATCATTAGATATTTCAAAACTGGATACCCACGCTGGATTGCGTGAGTCCGGAACTAGCTTCCACAGAGGAGCAGATCTACCCAGCTGTTGGAATCACGTAGGATCACTCAAGATTTCTGATAACCTTGAGGACGCAAGAAAGTTTATGTGCATGGCGACAAACAATCTGCTCAGACTAGAGCTTGTAGCTACGCCAACTGTTGTCCATACACTATTACGCATGGCATATCGGCTCCAGCGTTCGCAACATGCAGACAGAGGATAAAATTTTGTGACCCATAAACCATCCGCACCTTTCTGGAAATTTGGAATGGAGTGCTGAGAAACAGTTTCGGTGTCGCCGTCATTCGGTCAAAGTTGGTGCCGTTCACACAAATCATGATTCCTGCGAACTGAGCAATTTACAATCGCCGGAGCGATTCTTAATAGCGTGATCGAGGCAGCACATGAAGCAGCCTGATTAAGAGCAGGGCTGCTGGTTCTAACTCCAGCTGCGAACTCATGGGCGCGGCCAATTCGAAACTGTCTTATTGTGATAAGTGTATTCACCACTCTATTGCTATTCAAGTGCTCCTCCCTACTGACTATATTGACAATGGCCACTCTTAACCCTGGAACGTCGTAGAGTGGCAGACACACAACGGAGATGGAGCCCGTCAGTGAGTGAGCCTCGCACACGTTCAAGGCTTAATGAGCTGCATACCCAGTTAACCCTGATGATTCATGGTCTCGGTGTGTGCCAGCTCACAGCGCGCTGGATGAACGTCGTCATTCTTTAAGCGCTTCATCGCCTGTGAGTCGCTGATCAGCCTGCACAAGCCCACACTGTACAGCGTCATTGGAGATCGTAATTCTCACATCTTCGGCTGCCATTTCCGGATTCTTCATTTATACGGTTGGCATTTATCACCGTCAAATCCAACGCCTACACTGCTCGCACAAGTTGGAGAAACACGCCGAGTATTTCTCGCGCATGAATATCCGGAGATGGTAGGTTTGTTCCTCCATCCTAGCCTCATCTACCCGAGCGGAGAAAACATCACCCGACGAACACTCTGTCAAGACCTAGATCCGTAAACATGGACCCACGATCAATCGAGCGATTCAATCCACTGAACCGTGGACTGCATTACGAACAACCGACCAAGAGGATGGGCTGAGGTGCGCTAAACCAAATTCCGACGGAGAGCAACATTCGAGATAAAACTAGCCCTGTGTCGATGATCAAAAAGATTATTAAACCAGACGGTGAACTAGCTTTTCGCATCCAGCAATTTTCTGAGTTCGTCGACCTAACAGTTGTACTCAGATTGAATCAACCGGATCGACTGTTATCTCTGCTTTCAGAGGGTAACGGTTGGGTCCAGGCCGGCCTGAGCTTCGAGGCCAGATCCAAGACTGTAAATGGTCAGACCCAGAAGCAATTCTTCTCGGTAGCAGCGTCGGCGACTGAACCCCGCGGTCGTCACCCACCCGTCCTGTGCACTTGTGCTCGAAGTCGTTGATCTCTGACTCTCAATCTCCTGGCGTTGTCTCTAAAAGCTCACCCGCGTTGCCATGATTCCCAGATCTGACGGAGCCGTCGACTGAAGATTTCTCAGCTGCTGTCGGGGCGTTGCAGCACAGTCAGGGGGATGGCAGCGACATCATCCAGATCTTAACAGATTTCTTTTGTTAAAGAAACACATATAGGAGGAAACACCTACTTGCTATCAGTTATGAGTAAATTACATAGTTATCGAGACCTTTTTCAAGGATGTGGTATTGAGTGAGAAATATGGATCTTGTAGGGTGGGGATTCATTCCAGTTAATGTAATTATTGGTTTTCATTATGCCTAGTTTTTTGTCTTTAATCTATATTTAAGCAATTTTGGTAGTTAGTCCTTCTGAAAGGTTTTTGATTTAAAAAAAAATTGTAGGATTTTTTGTTAACTAGATTTATCATGTTCTATAAGCCAGTTCTATATGGTGTATTTTATCATGAAGCTTAGTCATATTTCTTTTTTTAGAATATCTTGGCATTACATTACTTCCACATTGTCCAAAAATAAGTTCTAACTATGAGTGGCCATAATACTTTCATATTCTTTATTTAAGTAATATTTTTTTCAAATTTTACTTATTGTAGATAAAATGTAAGCCAAGGGTGTTGACATTGTCACTTATTATTAAGTTTGTAGAATAAGCTTGTTCTCTATTTGCATACTCTTCAAGTCATTGAAAATTTGTAAAAATGATAGATAATTATTTTGTGGTTTTTAAGATATATAAGATATAGTCATTATTTATTTATCTTTCTAATTTTTGTCTTCTTGCATTTAGCACAATCTCTCTATACCAAATAAGTCAAATAATAATAGTTTTTTAAAAATTGTAATCTTGTTCCACAATATCTTTGAATTTATTTGGAATTATAATAAAAGTATATTTCTCTACTTGGTGAGTTGCATTGGAATTGGATTAATACAATTATAAAGTAGAATTTAGTCTTGTTTGACATTATATTCTTTGAAGTTAAACTAATTTTTTTATAAAATTCTACTAGTTTTTATTTAAGTTATTAAATTGGTGAAAATTATATAAAAGAAGAGGCTCTAGTCATTTAAGAACCTTGCTATATAAGGACTTCATATCTAAAGAAGAGCGATAAATAGGATTATTATTTATAAAAAGTATTACATTCTTTAGGACTTTTAATTATATTACTTATAATTTATAAAATACATAATTTTCTAATAATTTTATAAATTACTTAGAATTTTTTATTTTGTACCATAAAAATATTTCTATCATTTCTACCAAAGAAAGCTATTAAGAAGTAGAACAAGAGAGAATACTAAGATATATTCGATTAGCCAAAGATTTAGATTTATTATTAGATTTATATAATGGATGGGAGAGGGAACAATCTTAAATGATTTGAATCTATATAGGTGGAATTTTCAAAATTATATCATTCTAAAAATACTCATTGGAAGATATTAAGTTTTATTTTATTATTATTTTTGGCCTTATTTTATAGAAATTATACTTGTAATAGAATATATTATGATTATTTAATTTATTAAATACTTGCTTTATACATCTTTATAGCCTTTGTTGTATAGAGAGGTGGACAAATAAAATTAAGTTTATCTTCTAGTCATAAAATTTAGTTGAATATAAAATAGCAATAAGACTTCAAATATTTCTAATCTTTATAATTAATAATAATTTATAAATTTATTAATCTTTCTTAAATCATATCATTTTTACAAATACTACTTAGTTTTAATAAAATCTAATGCTTCTAAATTGCCATATAACATCCAAATTTTTTTCAATTTAAGCTAAGATTAGAAGCAATATTGATATTGGACAAGTGCGATATCTATATTTTCTTCTTTGTCTTCCAAATAAATAGTTACAAGTTATTAATATATTATCTAATGATAAATAAATTGTAGCTATTTGAAATCCTAAATCATTTTAGATTTTTTTCTTTAACCAAAATATTTAATTTAAAATTAAAAATCTCATCTACAATAATGTAGAAATAGCATAGTTAGGTGCATCTTTGTTTAAGGACTCTTTATATGGAGAATTTCCTATATTGAGATCCATTAATATTAATTATAGATTTTACTCTTATACATTAAATTTCTGTTGAATTAATAAATTAATAATTAAAATCAATGGTTTCTATGACTTTAAATAAAATAATCTAATATATTTAATTTTATACTTTTATGAAAATAAGTTCTAATATAAAGTTGGAATTTAATATTTAAAATACTAAGTTTTGATAATTTTAAAGTTATTGTACTTATTAAAGTTGAAATAGTATTCTTTTTCAATCAATAATTATATTTTGTCTAAAATATATTACTAATAGAAATGAATTAGAATTTGGAGGTTTTAAACATATATAAATATATATATATATATATATATATATATATATATATATAATAATTATGGCATTGCATGTAGATATTATTCATAGTAATATTTCAAAAGCAAGAAGGACTCATATTCACAATGTCAATGCACCAAATATTTGAGAGGAGCTTTAAAACGTAATAACAAAAGCATGAGGCAAATAGAAGTAAGATGGTTGTTCCTACTTAATTAAGGCGCAATTAGGTGAATCTCTTTCCAACATCTAAATCAAAAGCTATTTTGGATTCTTAATAAAAATAAATAATTATAAAATTATTATTAATTTTGATATTATTATAATAAAAATTTTGAATTTAAAAAAATATATTATCAAGTTATATTTTATTAGTAATATTCTTAATATCTATATTCTTGAAAAATAGATATATATTATAGAAAGAATAATTAAAAGAATTATATATATAATAAAAATTATAAAGAAAGATTTCTTTTATTTACAAGTGGATTTGAAAGAAATCTTTTATTAAGTCTTAATATATCTTCATCTTATTGTTCTTTATTTGATATTTGCACTTTTCAATCTTGAAATCTAGTACTTGAGTCTAAGGCTATACAAAATTCTAATTTTTCTTTTGAATTTGGTTTTTTTTGGATTCCAATATAAATCACATATAAACATCTATTAGTGTTAAAGACATACACTTTGGAGGTTCACAAAATCTTTTAGAATATTCTAGAAGCTTTTTGAAGTAGTGAAAGTTGGTTGAAAAGCTTCTTAGTTGGTGAAAGTAGCAGAAGAAGTTTTCTAGTTAGTGCAAAGAGTTCAAGAAGCTTCCCAATTGGTAGAAGTTGCTCAAGAAGCTTCTTAGTTTGATGGAAGTCGCTCAAGAAGTATCCTAGACATGAGAAATATAGGGATTGAGGCTAAAAAGTTCTTCAGTCTTGATAATGCATCTTTTGGAGTTTCAATTCACCTTTCTTGGTATTATTTGTGTACTCATGTGGTTAACTAAAGTTTATATTGGTTTCTTCTTGAAACCTTGTCCTAGTTCAAAGATCTTGCTTTGTATTCTCCTATCCTTGACAGTTTGTCGAGACTCACTTCATCTTTAATATCAGAGTTAGATCTTTTTTGTTAGAGAGTAGATTATCCCTCTACTTAAAGATATACCAATACTTTAGAAGTTATAGATTATTCTCCTCTAAATTGGTATTTTTTTCATCACAATATTAGAGCTTTGTCCCTCTTGAGAAAAAGTAGATCACCCTTCTCCTTGAAGGTCCTAAAAAATTTTAGAGGTTGCGGATTATCTTCTTCTAAACTAATATTGTCTTATAGATTTATTTCTTTTTTCTCTTAGAATGGCTGGAGGTTAAGATATTAATATGACCAAATCTTCTAAGTCCAAGTTAGAAGCCATTATAAATGCTCTTATTATTTTATCTACTAGGATTATGGAGATTGAAGGAGTTATTGCAAAACTTTGTAACAATGTAATATTGAGAGTTTCACAATCTAGATTGCATCCACATCTAATTTTTGTGCTTGAAGATGCAGTACTACCTATCCTATGCCAAAAAAATCCACCTATTCAATAATTTAAGGAATATCAAGTTAGTCTTCTCAAGAAATATGATGATACAAAGTTTCAAGAATTTATCAACCAAATTTAATTAATAACAGTCCTACAACCTCATACTTATTTGATAGAAGAATCACAAGTTGGATTAGTTGGCACCTTGCTTACAAGATAAGCATTATCATGGTTTGCTCCCTTATTTCAAAAAAGATCACCAATTTTGAGCAACTTTGAAGTTTTCATAGAAGCATTTGGAAAACATGACAAGGCTTGTTAGGTAACAACTAAGATCTGAGCATTACATTAAGAGGTGCGCTTTGCATTAGTTTATGCATCTGATTTTAGGTAATTAACATACAACATCAATTAGAATGAAGAAGCCCTAATGAGTCAATTTCATTGAAGATTAAGAGATGATATGAAAGATTTGTTATTGTCGCTTCTAGATCCACAATTGCTTAATGAAGCCATTAGCCAAGCCATAAAATATAATAACTGATTATTTCAACGTCGATAAGATCAATGTTCATAGGCTTCAATAAGACAAAATACAATTCAACATACCTCTACTATATTGACAAGCATTTTGAATTCACACTCAAAAGTAGAGGATATGCAACTTAATGCAGTATGATTTAAACTTCTTAGTTCACAAGAAAAAAAACGTTAGATAGAAGAAGGTCTATATTTATATTGTAGCAAGAAAAATTACAAGGTTGGTAATTGCTTGAAGAAATAAAATTGATATATTATCAAAATTAAAAATATAATTATTTAAAAAAACGATAATGTTCAGTCACAGTAGGGACGATGCAGCTAGATAATCCAATATTACAAAACTATTCAGGAAATGAAAAAATAGAAATAAGAAAATATATATATTCAAGAAGAAATTAGAATGGCTATTATCAAGGTCTAGAAAATATAAAGACTCTTGAATTAAACTAGAATCAAAAAAAAGAATTGACAAGAGTGAAGGCTTCACTCTTGTCTCTATATATACTATCTATCTAAGAGTTACATGACAACATTCTATAAGACCTCCAATACATATCCAATTTGCAAGACACGTGTCAAATTTGCAAAACAAGTTTCTTATATGTGTATCATATACTTAACTTGTTTCACAAGCTATCAATATGTGCGATATGTGATTAATTTGTTGAGCAAATTTTTAACCTACCAATCACCTATAGAGATGTATAAAAATGAAATAATATCTACAAAGATTCTAGAAAGCTTTTCTATAAGATATTATCAAATTAACATATTTTTACAAACTTCTACCTATCTATATTAACTAGATAATTATTAGAGTAAATCTTATGTCCGTGATATTATCTCCTTTTTTAGGAATGAGTTCCATGAGGAACAATAATTATATATTGAGAGAGTCTAACATACGCCAAATTGTGTTTACTACATATTCTGATCTTTATTCCCTTTGAAGATAGTTAATAGGTCCTCTCAACCATCAATAGTATCTTATATCAAAGCAAGAGGATTATCTTAATATTTGATTATTATTAAGGCTTTTATAATTTTTTTTAAAGAAAACATTTGGAACACCATTAGGAATAGTTTCTACTTCTAAAAGTATCACCAAATATCAAGAATCTCTTTCAAGGTTGTGATATTAAATATATTATATCTTACCATCAATCCAAAGAAGAATATATCATTCTTGAGGATCTTCATCTCTATTTTATTGTATTGAGAGTTGTGATAGTTGTAATGTCTTATCCGATAAGTCAACAAACAATAGATCTTAAGTTAAATTTGTTGGCTGTTGATTCTCCATTTTTTTAATACCAAAAAATTCAAAAAAATAAAAAATAATAATATAAGATAGAATGAAATCTCTATTGAACCTGCTTTGATTTATAACAAAGATTTTTTTGATTCTTCATGTTGATTTTAATAGATGTTGATAAAATGCATTGACTTTTGCTGATACATTTGCTAGATTCTTAGATGGCTCCCATGTGTATTCACTTATATCATATCCACGCCAAAATATAAGATATTCCAGCCAATTTTGATACTATTTAGTATCTAAGACCTCTTCTACCTCAAATTTTTTATTATTATCTACTTCTATCGAAAGTAGTGGTATTTATCTTTTTTTTTGTATATCCATTGTCTTGTATAATTCATATATTGATACATGGAATATATGATAGATCTTCATAGATTTTGGTAGGTGTAATCAATAAATAGCTGAATTAATCTGTGCACAAATCAAAAATGATATAAGCCTACAATAATTCAATTTATCACAAGAACAAATAGTCTTGATATTACAATAAAATAACCATATTTTATTGTCTATATAGAAATGAGGTTATTTCTTCTGATAGACATTTGCATTAATTTTTTGTGATTTTTTAACTTCGTTTAATTGTGCCTTCATTGTTACATGTAGCTTTTATAATCAATTTATCAAATCTTCTATCATAGGATTATGAGCTTTTGAAAAGTCAAAAGTATCAAGTCATGGATGATAATCATAATTGGCTAAGAATAGAATTTTTTAAAGAGAAGAATATAGCAAATTATTATAAATAAACTATGCCAATGGTAAAAAAATTATCCAATCATCTTGATGATAGTTGATGATACACATTAAATATTGCTTTAATACTTGATTTATCCATTCTATTTATCCATCAATTTGAGGGTGAAAAGCTAAAGATAATTTTATATCTACCTTCAATACTTTAAAAATAATTTTTTAAAATCTTAATATAAATTCCGTCCCTCTATCTGATATAATATCCCTTGGTAATCCATGATAGCGATAGATATTATCAAAAAAGAGTTTAGCTATTTTTTTTATCTATGATAAATTTTATATACGATATAGATTCTGCCATCTTGGTGAAACGATCCGGAATCATGAATATAGAATCATATAAACTTGAATTTCAAAGATCCATAATAAAGTCTATACAAATGGAAGACTAAAATTCTTTTGATATAAGTAATAGTTGAAGAAGTCTACAAGGACGATGATAAGAAGATTTTAATCTTAAACAAACATTATACAAGAATACAAATTTTTTAATAAATTTTCACATTTGAAGCCACCAAAAATCTTTTGATATTAGCTCCAAAGTCTTGTTATATCCAAAATGTCCTAGTACAGGGAAGTTGTAATGAGCTTCAAGAGCATGTAATCATTTTTCACCTTCTCAAATATATAAGCATCTTTCAAAATAGAGTACATTATTTTTAAATTCAAATTTAGAAATATCATGAGATTTAGATGAATTATTCTTAATATCATAAATAAGAGGGTCTGAAGACATACTTAATTAGACTTGCTTGAAAAAATTGAATCAATAGTCAATTTCAATTTTATTCTTCAAAGATGAAATTGCTCTGACTTCAAGAAGATTATTCTTTGTTGATCAAAAATTGAATCTCCTTCTTTTGGTGCAAGATAAGAATGTTTTAAAACAACATTGGACAAATCTTATTATTTTTCTAGTTGATAAGTGATAATAAATTCTAATTTTGATAAAGACATGTTTCAATGAGTCTGACAACAATTCAATATGTATGTTGATATGAAGTATTGAAGGTTCTTGTGATCTATATATACAATGATTAGACTATAAGCGCTTTTTAGATAGTGATGCCATTCTTTAAAAGAATCTATAATCACAAGAAGTTTTTTATCATGGATTTTATAATTGAACTTTACTGTTGAAAATTTCTTGGAATGAAAAGCTACTAGGTGGAGTTTATCATCTGCTTCCATTTGTAACAATATTAAATCTAAAGTAAAGTCTGATACATCTATATTTTATAAATGTATGCCTTAAAAAAGTTGACATGATACAAGATTGGTGTAAAAATAAAAATTGTCTTCAAAGCTTCAAACAATGTTTCTATTTCTTTACTCCACTTGAGTTCATCTTTACAAATTAAGCATATAAATAAAACTATAACTTAAGAAAAAATTTTGATGAAGATTTTATAATAATTGATAAATTTTAAAAAAAATTATATATCTTTTACTATTTTTGGAATCTTTTAATTCATAATTGTCTGGATTTTTTTAAGATCTATCTTAAGACCATCATTTAAAATGATGTATCCTAAGAAATCAATGTAAGTAGTATAAAATATACACTTTTTTTTCTTGGCATATAATCCCATATCTCTAAGTTTTTATTACACACAACAAATATATAATTCATACTTTTTTACATTTTTAGAGTAGATTAAAATATTATCTAAATAACAAGCAACAAAATTATCTAAAAATTCACAAAAAATATCATTCATGACATGTTGAAAAATAATTGGTGCATTTATAAGTCCAAAAGGCATAATATTATATTCAAAGTGTCCATACTTTGTTCAAAATATTATCTTCTATTCATCTCCTTCTTTGATATGAATCAAGTTGTATACTCCTTGTAGATCTATTTTTCTATAGATCTTACCTTGATTTATTTGATGAAGAAGTTTAAATATTAAAAATAGAGGATATCTATTCTTGATGGAAATCTTGTTGAATCATCAAAAATCTATGTACATCCACAACAATGTGTTTTTTTTCTTCAAAAATAAGATAAAAGCTCTTGTTGGAGACTTTGAATGTCATATGGAATTCTTAACCACATTTTGATCAATATATTCTTTTAATATAATCAACTTGTTTTATGATAAACTATAAATTGATCAAAATGGTGGTTAAGCTCTTTCTTGGAAATTGATTGAACAATCATAAAGTTGATGCTTTGAAAGAATATTTGTGTTTTTTTTTTTAAAAAAATATATTAAAAATTTTAATACTATCTAAGAATATTATTTATAGTCTTTTTAATATCAAAAATGGATGTGGCGTATGTAACAAAAGATGATCCTTCTTTTGCCACATATATGAAAGCTTTTGCACCTATTACTAAGGATTTGGATATACTAAAATTATACATATCTATTTAACTAACAGATTTTTGAATTGAACTATGAAAAAAACCTAGGTTACAAGAAATCTAATCTATTTGAGGATTATATTTTTTTAACTATGATAATCTTAAAATAATTAAATTAGAAGGAGATCTAATTACATTAAATATTATTATGCTATTATGTCTTTTAATTGCTACATCTTAAGGAATAATCTCATAAATAACATCTCCAAAAGATAACAAACAACCATCTATGACTTTTACATATATGGATTTAGTTTTTTTGATTAGAAATATTTCTTGTTTTTTAACAAAATCTTTATCTATGAAACAAGCTAAAGGACTTAAATCTAATAAGGCAAAGACCTTGTGATTTTAGATCCTCAAACAAGGTAAAGGATCTGAGAAGAGAATAAAACCTTTATAAGGTATTGCACATGATTCTAAGCACATGGTTCCTATTGTAGTTGAAAAAACTTATTTTTTGATATATTATCTTCTTTAGCAACCATACTCCTTATTTTGTAATTGTATTGTTTCTTTAAACAATGTTAAGCAGTGTGCTTAGCTTCTCCACAATATAAGCACAAACTATCTTAACAATATCAAATCTTTTTCTGTTTTATAAGAGATTTAAAATATACCATATTAATTTCTATTGGTTTTGGTTTAATCAAATAAGTTTTTAAAAACTTAGGAATTGTTATCATTAATTGATTCATTCTTGTCTAAACAAATCTATATTTTTGACACTTTTCAAATAATCAATTGTTGTATACAATAGCTTGAATAATAAATTGTTTCAAAGAGTCCGCTTTTGATATTGTTAGTAACAAATCTTTGACATTATCCTTCAACCCATAACAAAATTGATTAATAAGGGCTTTGTTATTCCACTCCACATTGCAAGTAAGATTTTAAAATTCTATGTTGTAGTTGATCATAATCTATATCATAAACATAAGAGCTTGGTCTTTGTTACCTTCTTTCAATCACTTTTTCTAATTTTGGCTATAAATATTTTGAAGAATGAATTCAAATTATAAAAGAGTCATGAATCTTTTTCCATCAAAGATACAAACTAAGAAAGAGCACTTCCAAATAGAAGTGCACCTATAAATCCAACTTGAATAAATCTATTAGAATATTGGATAGGATGCAACCTTAGATATAGCTTGACTTATTAAAAAAATCCTTGAAATTTTGATCTTGTTCCATCAAACTTCTCAAGCATACTAATCTTTGCCTCTTTCACGCTTGTAGAAACAAGACTTCTTAGATTTGATTATAAGGCTAATTTACTTGTTTCCCTCAATTCTACAATTTCTTGGCATAGGCTTTAGACTTCTTCCATAGACATAAAAATAATGCTTCCATGATTTGCATTAGTGATTTGTGAAATTTCCACTCTAAAAGTATTGACAAGCTCTTAAAGATTTGCAATAGTTACAAATCTATTCTCGCTTCCACTAAGTATAGCATCTATGATATTTTTTTTTATTTCAAATAATTTAATAACTTCAAATTTGAATTAGAAGAAGATAATCTGCAACTTCTAATATCAAATAAAAATTTCTACAAAGAAGGATAATCCACTCTCTTTCAAAGAAAAAATCAAGATTAAAAAATAAAAAATTACAATTTAAAGATAGATAGTCTACAACCTTCAAATACAATAATAGAAATAGAATAATCCACTCACTTTTTAAACACAAAATATGAATAATAAATCTTTATTCTTATCAGATTATTAAAGATATGAACTAAAAAAAGATGCATAAATCAATAAAATCTACATCAAAAGAAAATTATAAAATAGAAATAAGAAAGTATATATATTCAAGAAGAAATTAGAATGGCTATTGCCAAAGACTAGAAAATACAAGGACTCTTGAACTAAACTAGAAGCAAAAAAGAAGTTGATAAGAGTGAAGAAGGCTTCATTCTTGTCTCTATATATACTATCTACTTAAGAGCTATGTGGTGGCATTCTATAGAACCTCCAATATTTGTCTACTTTGCAACACACATGTCAAACTTGCAAGATAAGTTTTCTATATGTGCGCTACGTATCTAACTTGTTCCACAAGCTATCAATATGTGCAATATGTGGCTAATTTGTTGGCCAAGTTTTCAACCTACTGATCACCTATAGATATGTATAAAAGTGAAACCACATTTACAAAGCTTTTAAGAAGCTTTTCTATTAGATACTATCAAATTAATCTACTTTGATAAACTTCTATCTATCCATATTAATTAGATAGTTATTGGAATAAATCTTATATCCGTGACAAATATTTAAAAAGAATGCTTAAACTATGCTTTTGTATTATAGTGCAATTAGAGATTAGTCAAGTGCTAGAAATTCTAGTTACTAATCTTATTATATAGAAATATAAAATATAAAATAAAAAACTATTCAAATCAATTATAATTATTTGTTTATAAAATACAAGTTTTATTTTTTTATTGAACATTGTATGAAAGAGTGTCTATTGTTATTTACTTCAAAAAGACTCCAAAATAAACATATAAATGCACAAGTTGATAAAAGAGAAATATCATATAAAAACTTACAAGAATGGAGATAATAACAAAAATAAAATAAATAAAATATTGACAATCAATAAAAAGGTGATTTATATAAAAAAAAATAAAATAAAAAATAAAATAAAAATAAAAAATGGTTTCATATTGGTAGTTAATAAAAAAAGTAAGACAACTCGAAAATATTTTAGACAAAATAAAAAATATAATAATATCACCATCTATTTAAGGCTACAATTTAACATTGGAATAACTTCCAAAGAAGATACTAATATTATTATCAATAATAATAATATTACTTCAAAATAAGGATTTGTATATAATATAATATATAAAATTTTATATATAATTTAATGAATTCTAAGTTGGAATAAAAGAGATATTGAGAATTGAAGTTAGTATTTGCAATCTAAAAACAATAAGTGACCTGTTTAATTAGTGGTTGTGTTTTGAGCTATATCTTAAGCAATTTGACATAATTTTGGCTCAAAAATTTTAAAGGTGTATATTTTCATGTTGCAAAACTATATACAAAAAATTTATGGCATTAAAATTTTGAATTTTTGAGTTATAAAGAAAATAATGCTCATGTGTCTATAAATTAGGGTTTTAAGCACCTGCCAAGATTTTTAAGATATCAGATGATTGAAAGCGATCCTATAGTTAAATTTTCTTATAGTAAAGCTTAAGGGTATAAACTACACTTTGAAGAAATTTGATAAAAAATAAATAGCTAGATCAAGAGTTATTGGATTATAAAATTTAGAAAGAAATCAATCTTTCATAAATGAATAAGCTATTCAAGGATTTTATTGCAATATGAGCATTTGTACAAACTAAGAGGGTTTTTAAGAGCCAAGGCTTTATGAAGGTAGGAAAATGGATATATGAGGCTATAATAAAATTTTGATATAAAGATAAGATTTTAAAAAGGGATTGTAGATTTTCTTAAAAATTATTGAGAATCTAATTTATTAACAATTGGTTAGTTGTGATTTTATATAGAAAGAGGTGTTAAGAAATTTTCTATATACCAAAAAAAAGCTTTTATGTATAAATCTATTTAAATATAAGAGATTCTTATTAATATAATATTTTTATAATATTATTATGTTATTTTTCTTTTTAATTAAAGACAAATCACTTATTGGAGTCTTGCCAATAAGTTACAAGTAAATTCTCTACAACCAAGTATCCAGTGTATTCTCAAATCAAAGATCAAAATACAAAACAGCATAATTTTTTAAAGATTGATTAATCTATGAATAAGTGAAAGAGGATCTCATTACTTAAATATGATGTTGGTAGTAAGATCTATGCTAAGAAATTTAAGATACCCTCTTCTTAGTTACAAATACAAATTAGATAACAATCCTATTAAATGCATGATTTTTTATTACTAATTTCATATTATAATAAAACTACTAGGTAAAAAGATAGATAAAGACCAAAATATGTAAAATAGAATTACTTAAAAGATTAATAGATATTTTCTAAAAATATCATAGTTAATAGATAGAATATATTTAAAAATTAAATATTTTATACTATCTTTTTTGTAAAAAAAAAAAAAAAAAAAAAAAAAAAACTTATATCTAACTTAGAAGAGTATAGATGGGACAAGTTAAGATAAATTAAATAAAAAAATCAATGCAATTATTTTTACATTAAAATTTAGAATAGGTTTTTATAAAAGTATCACAATATAAATTAGATTGATATCCAAAGAATAAGATTTGTAAGATAGTATCAAAATCAAATCCTAAGATACAAAAATGGATACTTATGGCAAAAGAAAGATTATTTTTGAGATTGAAAAGCGGCATCTTGGAAGAGACTTTAAACAAGCTCTATAAGTGTAAGGCATGTTTAGATTGGATTTTAAATTACTTTGTTAGAGCTTATCAAAGTTAAGATTCTTATTTTTATATCATTGTTTTTAGTAATAAAATCAAGGTCTATGTTTTTGGCCATTTTTTAAACTTTGTATTAGATCTATAATTAATATTTTATAAGTTAGTTAATAATTATATTTTAAATATATATTTTAAATTTTAGATTATTTTATTGATAAGATTCAAAATCATTGAAATATAAATTTAACAAGGTATTGGTAGTTGGTAGTTCAAAAGTCAATGAAAATATCAACCTTATGTAAAGGTCTATCATTTTAATCAGGCTAAAATTTTTTCAATGATAAATAAATTAAATTACAAAATTAATAATAAGTTTGAAAACAAACTAACAATGGAAAGAAGAGATCTTGATGTTGGAATTTCGACATCAAAATTAGAGAAGAAAATAGCCCAATATCTAAGTGGTTTTTTAATCATATCTTTTATTCATAAATTGGATCTTTTTTAAATTTTATGAAATTATTTAAAACTAACATATCTAATAGTATGCAAAATTTGAAGTTGATTCAATAATACAATAAAGAAATTATAGCTCATTCAAATTTACTACTTAAAATTTAGAATTTGCTGAGGATTTTTTTAGGATTCTCTGAAAATTTGAATAAAATTTTTTAGGATTTTTTTAGATTTTATTGAAATTTATTAAGATTTTTAAATATTTATAAAAAAAATTAAATATTTTTAGGATTTTTTTAAGATTTTTTAAAAATTTGTTTAGGATTTGATAGGATTTTTTATTATTCCTTTAGAATTTATTTAGGATTTTATTAGGATTTGTTTTAGGCTAGTAGAGGTTGAGATTTAAAATTGATAGGATTTGAGATTTAGAATTGATAGGATTTAGGATTCCTTGGATTTAAGTATTCTATTGAATCAAGGTTGTCAAAAAGGATATTTTTAATCTCCTCATTTATTTTTTTGGATTATAAGAAGAATATTAGGCTTTAGATAAATTTCTTCTACAACCAAATGCCTAGCACATTTTTGAGCTACAACTCACATAACACAACATTAAATTGTATTGCCACAAATTCAAGCTATGGAAATTCCACCATAAAGGCCAATCACTATGAATATATTAGATTGGCTAAACCTCCCTATAACCAAAATTACTAGCATGGAATAAGGTTTCTATTACATAATTTAGAATCAAATATTCTCTCATCCTAATGCAACATATGTATCTCACAACTCTCCCACTTGTATAGATAATAAGATAAAAATAGACTTCCAATATAAAAATTGATTTTTGAAGGATAAAAACATAAGTTAAAAAAAACAAAAAAACAAAAATAAAACAAAACAAAACAAAACAAATGTATGATATTCCAATCCCAAATTATACCTTTGCACTTACATTCAAAAATAAGATTGCTTAAATCCATGGAATTTTAGAACTTAATCAAAATAGAATGGAAAATAGATGTTGATTTCAAATATTATGTTAATTTCAAATATTATGTAAATTGAAGGAATATTTTGTCAATAAAATCATCCAAGTTAAAAATATACAAGACTAAGGAAAGTGGATACAAAAACTTATTGTCCATAGTCAAGATTCTAGTACTTCTTCAATAATCCTATTATCCAAACTTTGATACTTTAGACATAAGTTAGTTTGTAGTCCAACAATTTAAAAGTTCAACAAAATTTTGTTACAAGTTAGAGAGACTTACTAACTACCTTCAATCCACCTTAGATCTTATTAATCAATGACTTCTTCTTATTTGAACCTTAATCTGACCTAGCTTGGATGTTGGTTCTTAAGTGGATCAAGTATCTTCAATTAATCATGGATCCTATTGATCTAGGTCTTCCTATTATTTAGATTTTATTGATCCAAATCTACTACTTAATTATCTGGGCTAATTAATAATAGGACAATCCAAAAACTTAACTTAGCAACAATAGAACCAACTTCATTCTAACAAATTCATTCCAAAGTCACTTTCTATTCAAAATATATATTTAAAACATTATCACCTATAATAAACCATCAAAAAAATCAAGAAAAAATCTTATTTACCAACTTACAAGATGATCACATGGATGTAGTAGCCAATCCAAATCAAAATGCTCTTCTTTATTCCAAACTAAAGATAATTTGCTCTAATGTCACAATAAATCATGTTATTATGGCATTGGCCTAATCCAATCCAGTAATTGTTTGACAAATCAATTATAATATCAAAATTTTGATACAAGATTCACTGCTACGGATATAAGATTTATTCTAATAATTATGTAATTAACATGGATAGATTGAAGTAGATAAAAATAAGTTAATTTAATAATATCTTATAAAAAAGCTTCTTAGAAGCTTTATTAATGTGATTTCATCTTTATTCATATCTATAGGTGATCAATAGGTTAAAAACTTGGCCAACAAGTTAGCCACATGTCACATATGTTGGTAGCTTATGGAAGAAGCTAAGTACATGGCTCACATATAGGAAACTTATCTTGCAAGTTTGACACATGTCTTGCGAATTGGACAAGTGTTGGAGGTCCTATAAAACACCACCATGTAGCTTTTAGATAGATAGTATATATAGAAACAAGAGTGAAGCCTTCTTTACTCTTATCAATTCTTTTTTTGCTTCTAATCTAATTCAAGAATCTTTATATTTTTTAGTCTTTAGCAATAGCCATTCTAGTTTTTTCTTGAATACATATATTTTCTTATTTTTATTTTGTCACTTTCTTTTTATACAAATTTCACTAATTTATACATCTTCTTTTAGTTTGTATCCTTAATATTCACATATCTTTGATCTATCATCATTCTTGCTAGCAATGTTGATAAGTAGCAAAATAATATCACAAGAAATAATAATGGCTATTTCAAGGGACCTTAATTATACTTCTTCTAAAGTTAACAAAGAAATAGGTATAGAGAATATTTCAATAATAATAATCTCTCATACAATATTCTATAAGAATATTAAATAATTTATCAAAACAAGGACAAAGCAAGTAGACTTCTCCATAATAATTACTATCAAGTCTCTACCTTATAAATTTTCACTCACTCACTACTACTTAGATCAATTTCTAATATTAAATTCTTGACTATATCAAAAAAAAACTATTGTTGGAAGCGGTTGAAAGTACTTATGCACACAATTTTTTTCATCTAAGGTCAGCTTCAACATGACAAGGGTGCACAATTGAACACATTGCTAGAAGAGAAACTTTGAAGTAAAGATTTTATAGATATATGGACACACTTAATAGTCAAATTAATAATTATGCTGAAACAAATGATACATAGGATTTTATTAGAGAGAAATCAAGTGGGATTTAAGAACCTCTATTTCAAATACCACTTGGATCTTCAAATTATGATAATTGTCATTCTCCTCATTAAAACCCATTGGAATTATATAATGTATACATTACACCTTCTAATAGATAAAATGACTAATTGGTAACAATATCAAACAATGTAATTATTTCACTCCCTCATTATTTTGTATTCTTTCTTATTCTCTTGATTTAAACTTGAATGATTTATTAATGATATTACAACTACAATCCTTATTGGATTGTAATGAGAAGAGATCTTTATTATTTAATTTCATATCTTCTAAGAGAAACTCTCTAAGAATTTATCCTCAATTGAAAGAGCATTCTCCATTTCTCAAAAGATGTTCCAATAGAAATTTGAGGTTCTATTCTCTTCTTAATCCTTCCAACTTATACTAATGATTTCTTTAAGTATCAATACTATTGTATCTATAATTAATTATAATAGTTGAAAATTAAGATGTGTGTTTTTGAAATCTAATAGTTTCTTAAGCACTTTTGAAGTGATTTTAATGGATGTAAGAAAAGTAAAGGTACAACAATTTTTGTAGTTGGACAACTCTATGGATTCTTATCTTATCAAGAACAGTGAATATCTCTACATATGTTTTTATTATGCCTAGTGATAGTAGACACAAAGACTCTCCTTCTTCTTACTATCTTATCAAACTCATATGTCTATGGCCTAAACAAACCAACCATGTATTATTTTCAAAAAGGTAATTTCATTGAAATTTTTCCACGTTTTTATTTACTTGGGGCCCAAGAAAATGCTTACATGAGCAAAGCAACCTCCTCATGCTTTCTATAGTCCAAGGTTATATCAAAATGTATATCAAAATGTATGTTTCTTAACCTTTTATCTCATAATTTTAAGAATATTATATTACCAGGTAACACAAGTACATGTTGAATCAATATCATTTTATTTATTTTTTCTAAATTCTCATAAGGATGTGTACCTTTAAGGTACAACATTCTATAATCATTTAGGATGAAACAGTCAATACAATTTTAAGAATTAGCCAATGCAACACTTGGTTGGATTCTTCAAGCAGGAAGTTGAGTTTGGTACCAAAACTCATTGTTCATTGCATCAACTATTTGAGTCACAGGCTGGTTGAGATTAGTAGTCACAAATTGGTGAGTGGGTGATTCTGTAGCGGTTTGTAAACAAAAGTTGTATATAATGAACCATGAACCAAGCTCTTCTGATTAGATTTATTAATAGTTGCATTAGAGAAAAAAAAATATAATGTAAGCATGTATATACTTACATCTACCTGTATAGATGTCAGGGTTAAGATGTCAGGGTTAAGATAGATCTGATTTATAAAACATTGCCGAGAATATAAGTTTGCATGTGAAGGTATTGTGCATACTGTGTTCGCATCGGATTTCAATCAATGTTTATTTGTTGTCTGGCACTATATACAGTTCACGTAACAGAAGAGCTGTTCATTATTAAAAGTTACTGCAGTAAATGAGGAGTTTGTTACATGGTCGGAAGTCTAATTGTCTACGATTATTAACAAATGTCGTGGACTGTGATCCAACCAGTTTACACAGTAATGTTGATCAATTACTGGATGTTGCAAAGCAATGTCAATAAGCTTGAAATGTGGTATTTTCGTCAGTAGATCCTACTACATGACGAGAAAACAGTCTCGTAATTTGCCCACACTTTCTGAGAAATATCTTGGACCGTCATCATATTACTGCAGCATTCACTGACAGTGAAGTCACACAAACGACTAATCCTCATGTTTGTGTGCACTGCACTATCCTAGCATTGATAATAACCGTCTTGTGACAGCTTTACTTGTTTTCGTAAGGTTAACATCCTTACGCAGTATGTTTGCTACTAGATGGCTTCACGATCTTCAGGGTACACCGTTGTAATTTGCACATTCAAGAATCCACTCCACAAATACTATGAAACACAGTCTCAGGAGTCCATGATTAGACACAGGAGAAAAGCCTGAATATACTCGTCCTTTCAAACGAATGATGGAAGAACAAGATTCAAGAGACGCTTGTCTGTCATCGATCGAACATGTGCAAATTTCTACTACACTGTCGTATTGTCAGATTGTACTAAGCAACAATGTAACAGAAATATAATACACACTTCAGACAGAGTGTATGAGAAGCTTTAAGCCAAAAAAGGATTAAAAGCCTAAAGAATGCTCCGGAAAATCTTCAGACCAATTCAAGTCCACTCAGTGACATGATCCTCATTTCGTCCATAAAGCAACATGTGAAAAATGAAGTAACAAAATTTCTGAAGAAAGAGACGACAAGCAATCGCCTAAAGGGTTGACAAGGCAAGTCGCATGTCATAATGAAGACTAAATGACAAGCCAGTACCGTATTAAACACGAGGCTTTAAGCCTTAACTGCGAATTTCCTCATTGGAAAGTAAGCTTCCTTCTTCTTCTGCTTCTCAGTCTTCATCGAAGCCTGCATAAACGTTTACATAGTATCAGAACAAACACAATTAGATGGTACAATTATGACCGATACACCACAAAAAAGTGATTTGAGTAGGATGAATTCTGACTGAAAATGTGGTCATCTACATATCTTATCCTGATTATCAGGTCTTAATCATCCCAGGGTTAGGGTTAGGGTTAGGAACATACCTGATGCTTTGTCAACCTCCTACGAATAGCGCGAGTTTTCTTTCGGCGCAAATCAATCGGGATGTACTTCTTCTTGCTGTAGGCTTCACGAAGGCTAGCCTTTTGAGTCTGAGAGATGACGGTCAACACCTGTGCAATCGATAGCCTAACCACTTTGCTGCAGAAACAAGAACATGACGTCAAGCGTGAGGACACTTACTTCTAAAACGCTGCGACAAGAACAATAAACTAGATAAGCACTCGAAATAAGAAAATGACGAAAGCTTTAACATGGTACAAGTATAAATCAGACGTAAAACATGTTCGATATCACACTCTCATGATATCCATGTAACAGACCTAAAACATTTTGGATATCATGAGCGTGTGAGACAACAAAAATGCCTCCCTCACAGAATAAATGCCAAATCATTCTGTGTTCATTTGAGATTCGGTAAAGGTCTATGTAGTAGTTTTAAAAAGTGAAGTGAAAATTGAGCGATAGGCAGATAAGTCAACCAGTGCAAATATTCTTCTGTGAAAAATTCCATCAAGAGGGGGCAGGAGCAAATTACATCTTAGACAGCTTGTTGGGAGCGCCTCCAGTAACCTTGGCAACCCTCAAGGCAGCGAGTTCGGCCTTCAGCTCCTTCAACTGTAATTATGCACCCGCGCAATCCACCAAATCAAAGCATTAGAACGACAATGTTATTTTTAAAATCAAACGAGGTTTAAAGGCAACCAGTAGGACAATTTCAAAGTCATACGATTAGGAAATCTACATCCACAACTCGAAGACACGTCTGGAGAAGTGCCGAACCCACGACTGAGAAAACACTACAAACTGCTGGCAAGTAAGAAATCACACCTGGTTGAGCAGTTCATTCTTGCTCTTGGCGCGGAGCTCATGCACTTTGATCTTGGCTGCAATAAATAACACAAATAATCAAAGGAAAATACAAAGTATTCTCAGGATAAGGCATTCGTTTTAGGCCTAATGATTGAAGACCTAAACTCAGGCTACCCACAACACTCACGCACGCAAACATACACACAAGTGAAAGATATACATCAAAAATATGAAACAGAGAGTAAGTAACGCTTACCCATCGCAGAAACTGTTGGCAAATCCTACGCGCGGAAAAGGAGTAGCGGCTAAGGAGGCGATCACATGAAGCTGAGGATGATTGCAAAAGGACCCTCCCTGGCCCAGCCGGTGCCACAAGTAGCAAGAGACGTCGGCCCCGAAACCCTAAATCTGAGGACCTCGTTCACACAGCGAGATTTTTCGTACGAGAAAGTGGCACCATTCGTCTTTCATTCAATAGTGAAGATCGTCATCTCATTGTTCGTTCGTCCTTTCGTCATCCAAGTGACTGGAGATTGTATCTGTCGTTCCCAAGTGATGAGAAATCACCACTTCTCAAACTGAAAAGTGGATAAAATAAGGTGGTGATAACTTTTGAAACAACTTCTTTCCAATATAATTTTTACCGTTTTTTTCTTTTATTCTTTTTTTATTTTTAAGTATTTTTGGATTGATAGTCTTTGAAGTGTTGATTTTTTTTAAATAATAGAATAAGCATATTAAGTAATAATAATTTTTTTTGAAAGAAGTACTATGATATTGAATATAGATATATTTAGATATTAAAGAAAAAAATAATGATATACTATATACATATAATACATATTTATATGTGTATATTTATATGACTTAATATAATATGACATTGGTTATATGAAGATGAATCAAGATGAATCTAAAAACTCTTCTGGCAAAAATATTAAATGTGAACAATATTTCATAATAAGATGAGTGAAAGATGAAAGATTACTTAATTCTATTGGTAATAATAATGAATTTGAGCATCTACTTATATCAAGATGAATCAAAGATTTTAGATTCTCCAACTCTTTTAATAATGATGTCAAGTTTGAAGAATATAGCATAACAAGATAAGTCAAAGCTTTGAGATTGCCTAATTCTTTTGGCAATGAATCAAATTAGAACATGTATTTAAACCAAGATAAGTTAAAAATTTTAAATTTCTTAATTCTTTTAGTAAAAATATCAATTTTAAACACTTATATATATATATATATATATATATATATATAAAAATTAAAGATGTAATTTTTCTCAATTCTTTTGGTAATATTTTTAAATTCAAGCATCCACATAAATTGAGATCATTTGAAGATGTAAAGTTTTCCAATTCTTTAGGTAATGATATCAATCTTAAGCATTGGCTTAAATTAAATTGTTTCAAAGATATAAGTTTTTCTAATGATTTTGGTATTTCTATTAAATTTTAATTTTTTAATTTTTTAAAATAATGATTTTTTTTATATAGCAAGAATATTATTTTTTATAAAGAAATTTTTATAAAACTTTTTATATTATTATTAATTATGATAAATAAATATGTATATATATATATATTAACTTTTATTTTTTATTAAAAAAATTTATAAAGTTATATATGTTAAATATAAATATACATAAAAATTATAGTTTTTTAATAATAATAATAATAACTAATATGTGCATTAGGGCCTTTATTTTGTATTAAGGATATAATAAACAAGGAACAATAGGAAGAATAATACCATGCAAATTGTCTTTTGTCAAAATCAATTGCACTTTATAAATATGATAATCTAATTTGTAATTTAAAAGAGTTTTTTTCAAACAAAGTTCAATCTAATGTTTTTAATCTAAGAATATTCTATTTATATAGTCAATGTTGCTAAAGATAATCTCATTTTTATTTTCTTGATTAGTTGTTTTATAAAAACAAAATTTGCAATACATGATAGTTGTCCATGTCTTTGTGTTTAAAAAAAACAACATGATGCTTAGATTGCACACATAATGAGACAATGTTAAATTAACAATAAGAAAAAATGAGTCGCGGTAGTTATATTCTTAATATTATTATTGTTTAGCCTTTTGATCTGTTTATGGTCTAAAAAAGACAAGTTTTATAAGAAAACACCTCTTGTGAAATTTGAACATAAGCTTAGTACCATTGGTTTTCATGTTGATTCTTGTGATGAAAAAATATTGTCTTCTTTGTGTTCAAATTGTTACTTCAGCAAAAATAATGTGTTTTAAAAAAACCTTTTACTATAAGAAAAGTGCCATTACATAAGCATCTTTTCAATATTGCATAGGAATAAAATAAGTGTTCTAACTTTTGGTATTAAGTACAGAAAAAGTATTTATTTTATGCTCAAGATGTTGAAAAATTATACTAGATAGATGCAATTTTTTATTCCTTGTCTATAGTAGAAATAAAGTTAGTAAATAAAATTTTAATTTTAGTTCTAACAAAATTTTGTAAAATATGAAGATTTAACTCTTTGACATTTGAATAGATTGTTGACAAAATTTTGCAATATTTAATATATTTTCAATTTTTTTCATGGTCAACAATATCAACATATACCTACTTAATTAAACCACTCATTTTTTTTGGTATTACAATTTTATTTGGAATATAAATTATATTCTTGTCTTTATTAACATTCATAAGCTCCTTCATTATCCTAGACAAAGTAAATATTATGAAAGTTCTATATTATTATCTTCTTTTAAACCATGGGCTTGCTTTGATTATTTTTTTATAATAAGATTTAATTTTCTAATAGTGAATCATTGATAGGAATATTTTATGATTGCACTTACAATCTCAATCATTGTATTATTTTATATTAATTGCAAAATTAAACAAAAATCACTACTTAATACAAATAATTTGTCTCTGAAAGATTTATCAACGTCAATTATATCATATAGTATCATGTCTATTTTTATATAATATCCTATCTATTCAACTTTGTAAGTCATTAGTGCCTTATCTCACATCAAGACTATAGCAACCTTAAGCAATCTTCTATTTAAAATCAATTCTATTTAAAAGTAGCAAGGTAACAATATCTATCGATATAATTATTACTCCAACTTATCTTTGCTTCTTAAAATAAATCAAAAAAATTTGCACATGAAGAATTTTTTTTGTACTAATAAGACCATCAATAAAGATAAATTTTATTTTAAGATTTCATCACTTCTACTAATAATAAGGGCATCATAAGTAGCACCTTATTTTTTTATTAATTAAGTGACCTCTATTGGATATTTGTTTCATTTATTTAATAGAATATTTTTTATTTTTTATTTTTTATTTGCCTTACTTCCTTCATATTGTTTTGTGTACCAAAGATAATTCTTTAAAGTAATTGTTTTGAAAAAAATTCTATAATTTTTTTTTGTACAACTGATTTATTTGAACATGTAAAAAATAATATCAATTTTAATTATTTTTTTCTTTCTAATAATTTATTCAAATTTTTGTGAGGATCAAAATAGACTAAATATTGACATGGGAGGTGAACTTGTAACTATTGGATAATAGAGCTTCTTTGCTAAAATTTTCAACTAAAAATTCGCTAACATGCTTCTATTACAAACATAGTGTCATTTATATATTGAAAATCTTATTTGAAATATCTATATCACTATGTTTAACTTTAAGATTATATAAATAAAATTGAAAAACTTATAGCCTCTGTAGATTTGTTTGTAAAACTATTTGACAATAGTCATTATAAAAAAATACTTCAATATTATTGTGGCAAGTTAAAAAGGTGGCAAAAAAACATAATTATATGAAACCATATTATAATATCTTAAATTCTCCTTCTCTTTTAATAATTAATAATCCTTGTACAATCCCTTCTTCAATAGAAAGGCTGTCAATTGTTACATTCTTAAATCTCGTCTTTAATGTCTTATAAGATTTTATTTTATTTTAGGCATTTGGAACTCCAACAAACTTACCATAATTTTTGGCAAGTGTAGATTGATTATAAAAGTCATTAAAAAAATTGGTTTTTCATGAATTTGAATAAGACATATGGCATCTTGGTTTGTTTAGTGAATGTAGCAACCATTGATTATAAATGACAAAAGCTATACAACATATCTTCTGATATGTGTCAAATGTCTATTATTTTTGCAGATTGATTAACAACATATTTTTAAAACAAAAGTGTATGTTATAATAAATATATTATTCTATAGACTCTACAAAAATGCAAGTGATATAATGCAAATTCTACAGATAATACATATATATATATATATATATATATTTTTTTTTTTATTTGAATGTTTTCTTATATTATTTTCTATATTTCTCTTAGTATTATTCTTGACATTGGATCTTGTATAATATATTCTTAGATGTAATTTTTTATTATAATTCATTAGCAACATGAGTTACTTGTCTATAGAGACTTATGTCTTGCATATTATTATATATGCATCAATCATTTGATCTCTTAGTAATTAAAAAAAATATGTAATAGTTTCAACTTATATAAGTTAATGTTTTTTAAAAGTAATAAATTTATTTATTTATTGTTATAAATTATTATTTTAAGATTTAACTTAATTTTCTTATGTATTAAAATAAGAAGTATTTGTCTATATATGTAAAACAATTCTATATCAAGATTTCTTTTTTTGATTTAGACATGCACCTCTATTGTTATTGATATTGCTACCATAGATTATTGCTATAATAACCATAGGCATTAACATTGTTGATTGCTATAACAATCATAATGAAAATAATGTCATAAATTTTTTTAAGTTAATAAAATATAAAATATAAAATAAAACACACAAACAAATATACACACATACCTGTAAAAACAAAAAAACGTGCACATACACACAAATATATATATATATATACATATACAAATATGAAATGCAAATTTTTAAATAATAGCTAAAGTATTGTACATATTACTCCTGAAACAACGCAAGGAGCCTCCTTGCTGGTCATTTATTAAAGAAAAAAACTAGCCAACCTTTCAAAAAAAAAAAAAAAAAAAAAACTTTTCGCATATAATCCAAAGACATGCTCAGGAAATGAGAGGCCACAAAACGACGTGGCAAGCTCTGGATGATTTCATCAGTCCAGCCTGGACTCAGCCACGTCAAGTGTCCACCCATTCCGACCAGAGACACGTCCCGCGCCGGGCAAAGGGATCTCGACCCAACTGGCATAAGAATAAAAGCTCTTTGCGTGTCGCTGGTGGCGGCATGGGCCCATCCAAGTCCTTCGGCAGGTCCTGGTCAGGCGCCAGTGCCTCCCCGGCGTCGGTCCCCAGCGCTGCTCACCGTTCCCCATGAGAACCCATTTTGTCATGTTTGTTCCCACTCGTTCTACGCAGTACTAGAGAGAACCACAAACGAGACAAAGCGAATTCCGTGTGGAATTCGACAAGACCAAGACGACAATCGCGGGTGCAATTGACTTGTCTCTATCAATCTCTCTACGTTTTTGTTGCTGCGTGGTGAAGGTTGGGTAGGTTAGGCAAGTAATTAGGGTTGACCCATATATATATATATATATATATAGTATTGCTAATGCCATCATAATTTTTTGTTACTGTCACCACAATTTGTCACCTAGTCAACATTTTTTTTAGTTTTTTTTTAAATTTATTTTTGATTTTCATCAAAAAATTAGTTTAATCAAATGATTTGAAAGGTATTGAACAAAGGTGGCATGTAGTGAATGATGGTATTAGCAATACTATATATATATATATATATATATATATATATGTCAATTTTTATTTTCTTTTATTTTATTTTAATAGGTTACAAACCATACAGGTTAGAATATAACCTGGAGATTACTTTTACTTTTCAATGTATTCATGCCTGCATGTGCAATAAGGTCAAAGGAAAGGAAAATGTGGTAATGTTTCAAAAGTCTACACCATCATACTAAAACTTTTAAACACAATAGAAATGCTCCTATTTGGTATTTTGTTGATTTTTGGGAGGTCCCACGTGGCATTAGTAGTAAACACATATATATAAATTAAATTTATACTTTTGTGCCATTGCTTGGTGGTGTTTACACTACATGATTATTTTACTTTCTTATTATTACATTTTTATTTTTATTTTTTTCACACAAATTCATGTAGATGAAGACAGGAGCTTTTTGAAAACCAAAAATTTGGTGATGTTTGAACATGTGTATATATTATCCATCAAAATCTGTAGCAGCAAATCATATTCAATAATAAACTTCTTTATTTGTGTGTGTATGTGTGTGTATGTGTGTGCATGCACATGTGTGTCTGTGTATGTAGAGACACACATTCTTATAATGTTTTAATGTGATTAAACTCATTTGAATGTCTTATCAAATTTCTTCAGTGAAACTCTTGCAATATTTTTAACATAAAATTGAATTATTTTACTTTTCGTGGTGTACAATTGATATGGCTTTTTAAAACTAATTAATATATATATATATATATATATATATATCAGAACAGTTCCATTGAAGTTTTTGTAGCTTTGACAATATTTATTTTAATTCTATGATTTGATTGAAGTTAAAAGAATGGTCATAATACCATAATAGTTATCATGTTATTCAAATCATGTCTTATGAAATTTTTTATTTGTAAAATAAATGAATAATTATCTGTACAGTTATATTTATCATTATTCCTAAATGTTTTGAGGACTCAAAAACACATTTGCAAGCAAACGCCTAATGTGTACAACTTGATCATTAAAATAATGATATGTTATAATTTATTGCATCTAAAACATTCACCCATTTTCATACTTAAAAATACATTGTTTTCAATCAAGTATTGAGTTAATAAATAGAAATATGTGTAAGTCTATAAATGTAACTAATATATTTATGGTTTTAACATTTTGATAAAAATAAATAATCAATGTTCTTTAACAGAATATATATATATATATATATATATATGAACAGATCAATGCTCTTATTTTTATCCTTCCCTTACTAAATATCAAAATACATTATACTTTATTTATTTTTTAATTCATGCATTCATTGATTTTGCATTTGGTTTCTAATGACTTAAAAAATGAAATGGCAGTTTGATTTAATATCCTTTATAAAAAAATTCTTCTCTATCACATTTGAGTTATTGCTATGTTTTTTTTAAATATAACTTATATATGCAAAGAATATACTTAATCAATTCACACAAACCAACTTTTTTTTGTTTAGATTATATTTATACAGAATATTTGATTATCTTATTCAAAGAAAGGAATAACTTCTTCAGTTATTTCAAGCTACTCAATATATTTATCTCATTGTAACTCTAATTGTCTTATAAAACATCTTCATTTTGGCATAATTTTATTTGAAATGCTACTTCTAAAAATCCTTCTTTAGAATACATTCCAGTCAACTTGACATTCTCAGGATGTATTTACGAGCCATCAAATATGTTTCAAGTTGTTACTAAATTATATTTACCTCAGGACACTTGTAAGACACCACCTAGGAACCTCTCATGGGATCTATTTTACTTTTTACTATAAATTCAGTGTTGATCACAACAAATTATATATATATATATATATATATATATGCATATGCATACACATATACATTAAAACCTTGTAAAATGCATGCTGCAGTAGGATTCTTATGTAAAACCCAATCATGGAACAACTATGAAGGCACAACATTGACTTGCAAAAATTGTTGGTTACAATCCTAAAGGTCTTCAAAGTCTATGATGGTATTTATATGCAATCTTATTGTAAATTGAGACTCATTCAAAGGCCCATGCAATGTATCCACATATTGGAAGACTCTTTGATAAATTATTTTTGCACCAAACAACAAGGTTAAGACACAAAATACTATTTATAATAATTATTGCAAGAATTTACAGATTCTTATATATATATATATATATATATATACATACTTACTTACTAGTGCTTAAATATCAAGCACATATATAACCTTAAAAAAACTACTATGCGTAACTTTAAAAGGTCTTTTATATTCTAAAAGAAGGTAATTTAAATATATATATATGCACACATTTACAAATATACATATGTATATATTTCTATGTATTTGATGACATAAAAATTTAAAAATTAAAAAAAAATAAAATAACACCACATTTTTTTTTGAAGACATGCAATAAATTTAATTATTGCACAATTTTTTTTTTTTTTTTTTTTTTTATAAAAATATTCATATAGTGATAAAATAACATTTTTATTGAGATTTTTATTGAGATTTCTTAATTTTAATTTTATGAATAAAATTTTACAAATCAAATGAGTGAAATACCTAACAGTGTGTTTATAAAATACTACAATGTATTCTAAAAACATTATGTAATAAAATCATATCTGCAAAAAGTTTTTAAAAAGTATTCTATTTTTAATAAAGTTATAAAAGATACAAAATTAAAAAATTGCATGGTAAAAACAAAATTTGCATAGTGGCATTAAAACATTACACATACCATCTATCAAAACATACCTTATACTAAAACATCAATTATACCATCTTGACTTAAATTACACAAATTCAATCCATATAAGATACATTTTTTTTAAAAAACATCATACCCTCAATTTATGTTGTTTTTTTTGTTAATCAAGTTGATTTCAATACAATTTTTGTATTCTATTTTTTTTTTTGTTTTTTTGTAAGGGACCATTTTTTGTCATGTATGTTTACAAAACCTTAAATTAACATTCTACAGACAAAAATATTACAAAACATATGTTTTATTTTATTTACTTGTTTCTTTATAACTTTTACTATTTGAAGCTTTTAAAGGACTTCTAAATAGTACATTGTATTGTATTATGGAGATAGAGTTTTGCAATATTACCTCCAAATTTTAATCCACAGACAAATACCAACCAACAAAATATCATCCATGATGGATTAATGATGTTTGTGGTAGATTGTAGATAGATAGAGGATTTTGCCCCTTATTAGTTTTCTGCTCGTTGCTCAAGGCCACAAGCAAGAGAAAGAAAACCCTACTACATATAAGTATTTGTGCATTTCCACTCTATAACAATTACCACAAATATTTGTTTTCCTGGTAGAAGCAATCTTTAAGGTTTTGGGATTGATTCCTATTAGTGGATGCACTACACCCTGTGATGTATTCATTTTTATACTCAATTTTGTGAGTCTTTATTTTCCCTTGAAATCCCTTGAAATCCCTTGGACTCCTTCCCTTTAAGTTGAAGTTCTCTGACCCTTGGTCTCTCTCATTTGCACTAGGTTCCTAAATTAAACAAGCAAGCATGCTCGAAATTTTTGGACATGCCCAAACTTTTCATTTTGATGAACACTAATTTCAAATATCCATTTTCGTATGTTCCAATATAGAGATTGGTTTTCGATGGCCGTGGAATTGGGTTTTCCCAATGCCGAAAACGATTCTGATGGGCTAGAAACTAGAAGCGCGAGCGCGCGGCAGCGGGAAGTTTGTCTGTCTGGTGTCAGGACGGTCGCCGCCGCAGGGAGGCTGGCAGCCACGGAGCGAGGCAGCGCTCTTGCATGTGTGCCCGTGCCATTCGAGCGGCGCGAGTGACGCCAGCTCAAGCACCAATTCCTGCTGCTCGCCCTCTTGCTCCTCCTCCTCCTCCTCGACGTCGTCCCAGCTGCTGCACTCGCCCCAGCCCCCCGGAGAACTTTCCGTCCACTATTTCCTACACCGCCCAATCGCATCGCATCCCATCCCTTGCGAGGTATTGCAGGTCGCCACTCCGCCACTGCTCGTAACTCCATGTGGTGCGATCCTCGTCGTGCCCCCTTTCCAGTCCTTGCTGGTAGGGATGCTTTCGCCTTGTTAACTTGGCCCCTTCCTCGCTCGAATTTTGTCATGGTTGTCAGATGCCGCACCCCAATTGCGGTTAATTCGCCTTTGATGCCGGTCTTGTGAAGTGGGTCTCGTATGTGGAGGTTTGCGAGTGAAGGTTTTAATGTGATTTCGAGGGAAAAATAACAAACAAGAGAGGGTAGGGGGAGGGAGGGGAGGAGGTTCCTATGGAGGTTTAGCGTTTCTGGCTCCTCGAGACCACAGGTGTTTCCTTGTAAGTGTGCTCCGTTGTTTTGCATGAGGAGAGTGAATGTTGAGCTTGACATGATCGTCCTGAGATGTGAGCACGTGGGTTCTACGTTTGAAGTTGATGTGTGGCGAGGTTTGCCAGGCTGATGGACAGTTGGGCAAATTGTTCGTTTTTTGTGATTACGCAGAATATTTTGATGCAGTGAGGGGGGTTGAGCGTGAGGTCTGAAGGGGATTTGGGAGTGAAGCGCAGTTAGCTGGATGGCTGCCAACGTTGATGAGCATGGGCACGCCCACCCGAAGCCGGTAGACGAAGAGAGTAGGGATTTGGAGGCAGTGTACATCGATTGTGGAAACTTAGGGGTGGTGGAGCAGAATGATGTTGCGAGGATGAAATGTGCCGCCACGAGGTGCGGATTAGAAAGCGTGGGGAGCATGGAGCAGGACGAAGTGGAGAGGCGCGCCTCGTCAAAGAAGCTGAGTAGGGCAGTAATGATATGCTTATTTTTCATGGTGGTTGAAATAGTAGGAGGGTTGTATGCGAACAGTCTTGCAATTCTCACGGACGCAGCACACCTGCTCACCGACGTGGCAGGCTTTGCCCTCTCTCTATTCGCGATTTGGGCATCGGGATGGGAGGCTACTCCTCTGCAAACGTTCGGGTTTTCTCGATTGGAGATTCTAGGTGCACTTGGGTCCATTCTATTCATTTGGTTGCTCACGGGAATTCTAGTGTTTGAAGCAATCAAGAGGCTTCTTACTGAGGTCGCGCCGATCGACGGTCGTCTCATGTTCTGTATTGCAAGTGTGGGTCTCCTTGTGAACCTTTGCATGATGGGCTTGCTGGGGCACGAACACGGCCACGCGCATGGGCATGGTCATTCTCACGGGCACGGACACGGGCACGGGCACGAACATTCACACGAAGATGATCATGGTAGTGGTCACAGTCACGACCACGGCCATGGCCACAGCCACGATGACGAGCATGTACATAGTCATGGGAGCGAGAGCCAGGACACGCATGACGGACAGCACGGGCGTTCAAACCACAAGCATCACACTTCCCGTAAGCTCAGATTTCGTAATTGGCGTTTTTATTGCGATGAGGTTTTGTAAGAATTATTTTTTTTGGAGGATGTTTTCGAGCATAGTATGAATAACAATGTGGACTGTATGGCAACCTCTTTCTTGAAACTTATATTAGAAGGATTGTTTCAAGGGCCTTTTCCTCATGCATTGAGCTAAGCAAACCTGTACTATCTCTCTCTTTGTAGGACACGACCATGCTCATGATGATCACGAGGAGAAACAACATGATCACCATCACAAAGGACACGAACATAGTCACGGGGCTGATTCGTTGGGAGAGCCGCTGCTGAAGAAGTCACAGAGTGTCTCGCTATCTCGGGAGCTTTCAAAGAAAAAGCCAGAGCGTAACATCAACGTACAGGGGGCTTATTTACACGTTCTTGGGGACTTTCTTCAAAGTGTGGGAGTGATGATCGGAGGCGCTGTTATCTGGTACGAGCCACGTTGGAAATTCATCGACCCAGTTTGCACGCTAATCTTCTCCGTTCTCGTCTTGTGCACGACACTCTCGATGATTCGCAACATTGTGGAAGTTCTGATGGAGAGTACTCCGAGGGAGATTGACGCCCAGGCTGTGGAAAGGGGCTTGTTGGGGCTTCCTGGAGTAGTTGAGGTTCATGATCTTCACATTTGGGCAATCACTGTGGGTAAAACTCTCCTTGCTTGCCACATTCGAGTTCAACCGCAAGTGAACACGAATGAAGCATTGCAGGCAGTTACGGATTATTGCGAGAGGGTATTCAAAATTAGCCACGTTACTATCCAAGTTGAGACGGATTCATGAATCATGTGGCTAAATGCAAGCGGTGGCCTTAACTCTTGAAGGTATTTGGTTACTAGCCTTCAACCTTCTAATTTATGATCTCTGAATTAGTTTCCAGGTCGACGATGCATGATTTGCATTCGTAGCCTTTTTTCCCTCCGTAGTGACGTGCTTGAAGTTGCAGAAACTGCACGTTATTTCGGCTTGTTACAAGGAAAAAAATGAGATTAAAGTAGAGGTAAAGAAAATCTATTTCAAATATAGACGGATGGAGATGGTGTAGAACAATCAGCTTTTATAGCTGATTTCTGTGTGTTCGAACGAGTCTTGTATTCGTCTGAGCTATTTGCAATGCTATTTCTGAAATTTTTACTTGGTTCATAGATTTTTTTTCGATTTGCACGTCGTTGCAATTTCCGCAAGCTTTTGCCGGATTCTTTCGGTGCATTGTGCCATGTAGGTATTTGACAAATGTAGCTACTCGCGCAACCTGCGTGATCAATGTCTCGTTAGTACTCTTGATATGCTAATCTTCTATCTTGTTCGATGAAATCACGAATTCGATAAGTCCTTTTACGCTGAATGCATGAATTATGAACCGCAGTCTTGTTTGAAACAAGTGGTGTGTTACAAAAATTGTGATTAAATAATTGGTGAATCTGTAGAATTGAGTTTGAAATCCTAACAAACGCATAATACTGTTTATGTGCGAACAACACTGTACAATATCAAGTGTCAGAATTCCAGTTGCTCTTCGGAAGCCTTAAATTACTGAGGAATGTTTGCGTCGATTTCATGATGTTGGACGCCATATGTCTCCTTGGATATCGAAGTGTTGGTGTTCACTGCAGTCATCTGAATTGATGAATAGCTTAGTCCCTGCATCGTTCCTGTTCTCCGACTAAAACTCCTGGCTTGTCCACCTGAGCATTGGATTCGCCGCCAACTTCAACACCTATGAGTAGCACAACAAGGTCAGTTCCCCACCTTCATATTCTACCCAGTTTCGATTAGTTCCATCACGGTCGCAACCTTTGTCGCCAGCACGGGGTTTTCCTTCTCGAGATTTGAAAGAAATTTCGAAGGATGAAATGCTCCAAGAGGTTTGAGGATGTTACAGTATTACTACTTTATGTTGGCAGGTCACCAATTACAAAGGTCACCGATCACACTGTCCGTAATGATTGCTTTCTCTGAAAATCGAGCCAGCTCATGATTCCTTATCCCAAAAAATCCTTATCGAGACACTGACGAGAAGAATTTTTGTGCCAAACAACAATTAAAAATTAGAAGAGGAATATCACAGAATAATTGCGGCAAGGATCAGGTGTTTTTGAATTGATGCGAAGCTGTGAGGAAGGAACTTCAAGAGACTCTTTTCATTTTGAGTTGAGGCTATCTCAAGTTATGTAACGTTCAGAAAAATAAATAACATAAAACATGATACCGAGGCGATTCTGCGACTTTCTCCATACTGCAAAGTGACACTAGTGATAGAAGGGAAAAGTTCATGCAAAGCCTCGATGCCAGATGTACTATACGTGAAAAGCAAGTCGACTCGATGCGTTTTCTTCGCAATGCTTGCGTGATTCTGACATCGACAGAGACTGGGCAAGGAAGCTGCCTTGGAGAGAACGATGGATTCGTCGGTGATTTTACACCTCTTTCTTTTTTGATAAGGAAGTAATGCTTTTTGATGAAGCATGTTGCAATGTATTTAACGACCATTTCTAATACTCTGTCCATAGTACATACATAGAATTCTTTGTAATTTCAATGCTGAATGGATGTCGAGTTCTCAAACTTTAGCTACAATTTATAACTACAATTTTGAAATTTCCAAATTGACCAGATTTTGTACGTCTATGTATATATATACATATATCCATATTCATACATATAATTTCATATTATGAATGTTTTTGTTTAATTAAAAAAAAAAAAAAAAAAAACATATATGTTATTAAGTCCTTGCAATTTTGTATATAAAACATATTTTTTTAATTATTGTTCTTCTCCCTTTAAGAACTATAAATAATATTATATAATATTAGGAAGGTTAATGGGATATTAAAATGATACTTTAAACTTATAATAAATTGGTCAAGAAAGACATGTTAATGTAACTTGGATCCATGTGAATCTAAAATTTCAAAAAATATCTTACATGAAAGTAATGGTGAAAAATAAATATTTTATTAATATCTGCATGACAAGTATATAATGATAGTATAGTTGATTATATCATTTAAATACATGATGAATGACTCTAAAAATATTAAAAATATTATAATATAATAATTAATGATCTTTTCAAAGAAAACAAATAATTTATTGAGTTTTTTTTAAATATTTTAGAACAAGAGATAAAGAATTATTAAATTATGAAAGAATCCCTATATATATATATATATATATATAGATTTTTATTTTTATTTTTAAAGACAATGGTGTTTGTATAAGTGCATCCATTATAAGGACATTATATTTCTTCAAGCATCCATCTATAAGTTTATCCAAAGTTGTTAGCTAATTATTGCCTCAATTAAGTGTTTCAAGAAATAATAAAAGTACAAAAAGACTCAACATCCAAGGTTGATAGTAAGAGCCACACCCTATAGGCTTTAACTATATTGTATATTATCTACTTTGCAAGAGATACATGACATTCTTTTATTTTACTTTTATCTTTGTGATATTTATTTATTTATTAAAAAAACCTTATAGAAATTAATTTCTATCTCCTTTGTAAGCATTTAGAATCCCATTTCTTTCATATATTACTCCCAAAGCAAAGCAAGGGGCTCCAATGCTAGTAAATGTATATGCAGATATTCTATAAATCATAATATAGTGTCTAAAAATAATAATTTGGTGTGCTTAGTTTAAAATCTTTGAATACTAACTTTTGTATTTTTGTAAATTAATTAAGTGAATATGTTTATGTGATAATATTTATGTTTTAATTAGTGGTGAATGATGGCAATATAAAATAGTTTTTATTTTATTATTATTATATTAAGAATAACTATAGATAATCTAAAAAAAGATGTGAGGCCAATATAGATGATGACATTGCCAAATCTTTTTATATTATAGAATGATGTAGTGCAAGTCCAAAGTAGGTATTATTGATGTTGAAAATTGTCATTATGAAATATAATAAAAAAATAAATGATAAATCTAACGAATAATTAGACATTAACTTTGCTTGTATGTAATGTGTGTTGAAGAAAAAAATACATAAATATTGCTATAGAAAAATAGTATATTGTCACGGACATAAGATTCACTCCAGTAATTACCTAATTAATATAAATCAATAGAAGTAGGTAAAATAAGTTGATTTGATAATATGTGATAGAGAAGCTTTTTAGAAGCTTTATAGATGCAGAATCACCTTTATATATGTCTATAGGTGATTGATAGGTTAGAAACTTGGTCAACAAGCTAGTCACATGGCGTACATGTTGGTAGCTTGTGAAACAAGCTAGCCTTGTATCACACATGTTGGTAGCTTGCGGAACAAGCCAAGTACGTGGCGCATATGTGGAAAACTTGTCATGCAAGTTTAACACATGTCTTGCAAATTAGACATGTGTAAGAGGTCCTATAGACTACCGCCACGTAGTTCTTAGTTAGATAGTATTTATAGAGGCAAGAGTAAAGCCTTCTTCACTCTTGTCAACTCCTTTCTTGCTTCTAGTCCAGATTCAAGAGTCTATAGTTTTCTTGTCCTGTGGCAATAGCCATTCTAGTTTCTTTTAATATACATACTTCCTTACTTCTATTTTGTTATACTTCTTAATAGAAGTTTCATATGTTTATTTGCTTTCATCGAGTTCTTGTCCTTGGCATATACATGTATTATTTTTATATTTAAAAATTTTACTTTAAAATCTTATAAATATTAAATATACAAATTAATAACAATAGAATGCATAATATAAATCTAATATAATATGGATAGAAAATAACAAAGTATAGTTACTTAAATAAATCTATAATATAAAACTATTCTAATCTATTATTTTAATTCTATATTATTGATATATTAGAATACTTCAAAAAAGTATATTTTTCTTCTTAATGAAACATATGTTATGATTTTCAATTATTTGTATAAATTTGAGTTTATATATATTTTTAAAAATCAATTTTAAATTAACACATAAAATGTTTTGTACTTGTCATATCTCATATATTTTAAAAATATTTTTGTTTGTTTGTTTTATTATTTATTATCCTTTTGTCATTCTTTTTGTGTTTTTAATTTAATTTATTTTTTAATTATATATTTTTTAAAAAATATTAATTTTTAAAAAAAATATTAAAATTTTAAAAAATATTTTAATTTTTAAATTATTAAAAAAATACTTTAAAATTATTAATTTTGAATTATGTATATAAACCAAGTAAACATACTCTTATTTTGAATTTTATATTTTGACTCTTATTCATCATAGATCAAAGACATTTTTGTTACATTAATGACTTAAAATTCAAAAATCAAAGTAGCATTTTTTGTGTGAACATTCCCTCTTGTCTCAAAATTTATCTTATAATATTTGTAAGCACAAGAATTCAAAATCGAATAAATGATAAAGAAGTAAAATTTCTAAATAACAAATTTTATTGCATTTGGTATTGATAGTGAAATTTATTAAAATTATTGATGAACTCTACACCTATGATCAAATAAACATTCAATGTCTGTTTTGGAATTATCTGTATTAGAAACAACTGTTAAAGTAATCTAATTAGAATATATATATATATGTATATATAAACGAGTTATCAGATTTTTTTTCTTTTTTGTGATATTAAACATTACCATAGTAGACACAATGAACAACTAAAAAAAATTATGAACAAGAAAAATCTGATTAGGTAGACATGAATTCCACTCAATAAAAACTTTCACAAAAACGTCTACTGCTTTTAGACGATCTTGATACAGAATTTTAACAAATATAATATCAAAGTTAAACTAAGAAATATGACTACAGCAATTATGGGTAATTACGACTCCTCGTAGATGGAGAAATTCCCCGAGTGTAAATCTTATTTTCTTTTTGGTGAATCAAGTCATGTACACTAAACCTTTACTACATGTAGGCTTTTCCTGCACGTAATATAGAACAGAAAACTGTATGTCTCATCTAAGAGAACAGGAGGATGAATACTTTTTCATTCGATCGGAGGAGCTAGCGAAGGATCGCGGCGTGCGGCGCGTGAAATTTGCATAAGATTGCGAGGGATTCATGAGGATAGCTGCTTCAGCTTTTCCGACGAACCGCACAGATGCTCGTGTCGCAACAGACTATCAGAATTGTGGGGCTCCACTGAGATGTTAAGAAAACTGAGCTTCTTCTGTGAATTCTGTGGATATGACGGCGAAGGCTGGACGCGAGCCACGAACATATTCTGAAAGAGATTACACTACAGACTCCTGTCCTCCAGAAGGAAACAATGGTGGAAATCGGACACTAGGGAGAGACCTGATACAGAGAACTGGCCAGGCGTGGAGTGGAGCTCAGAATCAAAGGTGAGGACCTGAAACAGACGAGCCCCGGGGATTCCTTGACGTCGATATCGTGTGGCAGTTGCCCTTTGGTTGGGGCCCAGTCGAAGGCCTGAATGAGGTGGGCCAACGCCAGTTGAAGCAACACAGCTGCGAAATTGGCTCCCGGGCAGCCGCGGCGGCCATACCCGAAAGGTAAGAATTTGAAAACGTCGTCAATCTGTGATGCCGCGCCGGTGTGAAGGAACCGGCTCGGGTCGAAGCGGAGCGGTTTGAACCACGCTGCAGGGTCGCGCGCAATGGCTACGTAGTCAATTATCACAGATGTGTTTGCAGGAATTTGGTAGCGAGAGATGGGAGTTGCCACTTTGTTCATGTGAGGGAGTGACATGGGGACCGCCGGGTGGAGTCGGAGGGTTTCTTTCACAGTGGCCTGCACATAGAAAGCCAGTCCGTGCTCGACCGATTCATTAATTTGCGATGAAAACATGTGGACCTGATAAAGAGCACTATAAGCAAGAAAAGAGGTTCAGAGTGCTGTTGCACCTGGAAGTAAGGAAGCTGAGAAATTTCGGCGTCTTCCACAATGTGATAAGGGCCAACAGCCTCGGTCATTTCCAATTGAACTTTCTCAAGCACTCCAGGGTGACGAACGAGTTCTGCCAGGGCCCATTCTATCGTGGCACTGGTTGAGTAAATCCCCCCAACCAATGTATCCTGAACAGAAAGAGATGACGGCCTCAGACAAGCATTCAAACAGTAACACAAAAGGATCGATAGAACGCAGGTTTAAAAGAGATTCGGAGAAGGGTGTATTCGCATACCAAAAGGACGCCCATAATGGCTTCCTTCGAGAGTTTCATCTCTGCATCGTCCAGTGAAAGTAACACGTCTACTAGACCCTCGGGTTTAGCATTCTTCTCCAAGCGATGGGCGCGGTCTTCGAGGATCACGTGGAGGTATTTCTCCCACCGCTCGTGGAGCTCCTTCAACTTCCGTGTTCGGCCGTGCAAATCCAGCCGCTTCAGACTAGGGGCCAGGTCGCTCAGCGTTATCTCCCCCACCACGAAAATGGTTTCATCCAGCAACGTGATCAAAGTCTTCTCCGTGAACTGTAGGCTAACATCCTCGATGTCTAGATGTGCAGTGCCCAGCAACATCCCACACAAGCTGTTGCGAACAAAGGCCGTCACCGTCTCTCGAACGGAAATGTCATTCCCTTTCTTGGAGGCCTCCCAAACGGAGTGCAGCATCTTCAGAGCTTCAGCTCTTGGAACATGGCCATACGAGACAAAACTGTCCGCGGAGAAGAGGCGGGTGTCGCAGAGCTTGCGCAAGTACCAATGATGCCTGCCTTCGGCAAATACTATGTCCGAAGAACCGAAACCCAAGTACTTTCCTACTGCGCATTGCGGTCGGAAGTTAAATTCCGCGTCTTGCGCAATTAGCACCTAATGCCACAACCATTCCGAGGTGTACCCATCGTTCAGAATCCCTAATTCACAATCCGAGACTGCTAAAGTAAACAGAGACCGACGTGCAGATGCAATCAATTGCAAAATTGAACTCCTAAACCCATTTCATGAGTGCTGGGTAGGGCAATTTCTGCAAATGTTTGACAGCGAATAGTGGATTTTATTGCGTCATGCAACTGATTTCCAGGGTAATTAAGAGGATTCTGGGTCGCGACATAACGTGAATCATCCGCGCTAGATAACGATCGAAATCAAGTGAAGAGCGCTCCCGCTCACCTCTTTCGCAGCTGTCCCACTTGACACGATCAAAATTTGCGTATCCGCGATCTGCAAGAACATTAGCGGCCCATGCTTCCTTGCGAGCTCGCTAACCTTCTCCCGCAATCTGGACGATGACGTTACGCCTACAGTGAGGAGAAGGTTCGGAAGGCTCCCCAGATACGGCCATTGAAATGGCCCTGGAGGCAGCTTCGACAGCCTCCATTTCCTACTGTTGTGAAGCTCCAAAATGACCACTGCAAAGAACCCCAATGCTGCCACAATGTACGTCGCCCGCCCAAATCCCGCTGCGTACTCTTGCCACCTGCTGAAACTATCCACACCCGTTGCAATCCATCCCTTAGTCTCTTCCGAGAGCCGGGTGTGCACATGAGCCATGCCTCCACCCCTCTACAGTAAAATTTTCTCCTCTCAGCGCTCCAAATTAAGGGCACTTCCGAAGCCGACGCACACCAGATGCTCACACCAGCTCCTCGTCAACGAGAATCATAAACACAGAACGACAAGCAATCCTCCAAGCCTGGGGCTCTATTCTAACCCCCGCCACGTCGCTGCCCACATGCGGATGAATCACTTTCGTCGAGGTCTCGCTGCACATTCTGCAAGACCTTCACGCACGAAACGATCGGAAAAGCGACTTTCCAACACAAACGCAACTTCAAATGCGTCGCGTGTGCAGGATTCGGATGCCGCCATGGCGGTTGTTGGCACTGCACGCGACTCGGCAAGAGCTTGTGAAGCATGAAGGCTTCGATCCGAAGGCATTCCGCCGAGAATTCATCCGGGTTTCATAACGATACGAAGTCAGTCAATCGACGACACATGGCTGTGAGGGCTTGTCTGGACACTTCCGGAGCCGTGCGGCGAGCTCGCGCTGCCCGCAGCGGCTTGACTTGGTCCTGCGGTGGCGATGTTGCTGCTACTCGACAGATGTCGGGGACATCCACCCAACTTTGATCTCAATCAGCTTTCCAGTACAACAGATTGGCATTTTCTCGCCTCCGACTGACGTTGATGTGCGACAAAACTCGGTACAAGAATTAGGGTTTGGTTGAACCCACCCAATGGAACTTCTCGGAAGTTTGAGTTTCCTTTGCTCGCTTTTGACACCCAAAACTTAGCAACACATTCTCTGGCACTCCATTCAATAGACAATCCGTGAAATCTAGATACTCATGCCCTCACTTTTGGTTGTTCTCCTAGTCGTTGTTGGTCGCTAACTTTGTCGTTGCTACTTGATTTTCATCCGCAAACTAACGAAGTTCATTGTCAAGTCTCATTCTCACATCCAATATCAATAATTTAAGGGAACCACTAGGTGGACACCCCCTTTTGCAAATGTAACATATATTTACAGATTTATTAAACAACAACCACAGAATAGCTAACAATATATATATATATATATATACATACGCACATATACAAATTAACTTCTTAGTAGTTTCTTGATAATAAAAGCTAATTACATTGTCTTGGTCTATAGAGACAAGAGTTATCAACATTTGCAAAAGGGGGGTGTCTACATAATAAAAGAGGGATGTCCACCTAGCAATTCTATAATTTAATTACTTATTGTTGAAAATGTTGGATTTGAAGCAATCTTTGTGTCACATGGACAATGTAATTAGTTTTTATTATCAAGAACATTAGAATAGTACATGTGATTTTGTAATTTCTTTATTTCTTTTATATATCTACTATTTTATATTATTGAGTAAATAATATTCTATTCATTTTTTAAATTAGAAAAATATGGAAATATAAAAGAATACTACAATTTACTTACAAAAGTATTGAATAAAATCAAAGTATAATAGACATAAAACTATATATAATTTAATATTATATAATATTCTACCTAAACTTGTAATTACACATATTATGAAGTATTATTTTTATACTATTATGGTTTTTTATATGAATACAAAAATATCATTTTGGTTGTATAATTTATTATGTTTAAGATTTTAAAAATTATAAATTATGGTTTAAGTTTTGCAATATAGATTTTGATTATACTTATTTAAATAAGAATTATAAATTATCATGACTATTAAAATATAATCAAAGTTGATAAATCTGTTATTCATTATTATTTAATTATTACAATTAAACATGTTCATTTCTTACTTCCATGCCAATAGTTATAAAATCAAAAGTATTTTTTTAAAAATAAAACAAATAGAAGTAAGATCAAGATTAAATAAGATAAGTACTTCTACACAAATAGTAATATATAGATTGAATTTTATGCTACAAATTTAAGAATTATATATTTTTATTATAACGATTACATTGAAAGAAATAAAATTGGATTAACTTATATATAACTTGGTATTAAAACTAATTACTTGTTTTTTATATTAATTATATAATTATATATTTATATTTATATTTATATTAATTATATATATATATTTATATTAAAAAATATATGTAAGTAATTTTTATTATAAATAAATAAATAAATATTTAAATAACAGATATTTAGATATTTGTATCTTATTGTTTGTAATAAAAATGATATTAACCAAATTCTATGTCACTAATAAAATTAGCTAATTAAAAATTATTTATTTTTCAAATTCTACTATGGCACTATGTGATTGTTCACTTGGTCCTTAAAGAATACATTGCTACCATACAACAAATGTTTTTCAAATGTTCTATCTAAAAGTTATTTTAAAAAAAACTATAAGAAAAACATATACTTTTTATAGTAACGTATAGATCATATCTATTACATTTTGGTTTGATAAGATAAGAAGATAAGATCTTAGTATTTAGAATAAATCTTTGGTTGCTGCTCTTTAGTATTTTGTGATCTATTTTTAAGAATAGACAATTCTTTTTAAAGAGTTTTTAAAAATATATAAAGTTATCATAGAAACAAACAATTAAGGATACATAAATAAATTGGAGCTAATGACAAAAAGAATGCAAGTGAATATAATCTAAACTATTTTATAATAAATATATTTATAAAATCATACTATTATTGAAATATTAGTAGTATACACTTTGTGCTTATTATATAAAGATGTACAAAATTAAAAACTTTGTATAATTATTTTAAACATATAATAGAATATAAGTTCTATAAACAAAAGGTTTGGTTTGTATAAAATAGAGTTGATTTTATTTATACTAAAATATAAGAGCCTTCAAATATAATTTCAAATGATGATCATTCATTTTATTTATTCATTAAATTGATGTGTGGTACATAGAAGTGTCTACTTAGTAAAAGAAATGTATCCACCTAGTGGTTTTTTTTTTTTTTTTTCGTTTTATTTATTTATTTGTTTATTTATTTTAAATTTACCACTTAAAATAAAATAAATAAAAAATTTATATTTTTAATATTTTTTGTTAAAATATTACTTTTAATTTTTATAATAATTTTTTAAACCAATAATCTAAAATATAGTTTTAATTTCTAATTATATATGTATATTTTTTAATTATATATATATATATATATATATATATATATATAAGAGGATGATTTAAAATTTATTCTTTAAAGAAAATGATCTTATATTTTATATTGAATTTCTAACTTCTAAATATAATATTTTTTAATTTTGAATTTGGATCCATATAAATTATTTGTGTATGAAATTATAAAGTATATTAAAAAACCAAAAAAATGATATTAAAATTTCAATAGAAACATCTTAAATATAAAAATTTCTTATTTAGTAAGAATAAATATTAAATAATAAAAAATTAAATATTTAAAATTTTTATTTAAAATATTTGTTTATAATTTTAATTAGGATTTTAGCTTTTTCTATGATTGTAATAAAAAAGACCTTGATTCAATTATTTAATTATAACTTTTATTTTAACTTTTTCAATACAACACAAAATTTAACCACTTTATTAAGTTTCTATAATCAACTACTTTTTAAATTTTTTAGATTTGTGTTAACTTTGTGGAAAATATATAAAACAAAATTATAAAAATAAATTAATGCTTTATAAGTCTTTAGTAATGTATGCAGCCAATTTATAAAAATAAATTCAATCTTGGTATAAATAAATAGTAGATGTATTATATTAATGAAGTAATAGTCAAAGCAAAGAGAATTTTAAATTTTTAATATTATTTATGATAATATATTTTTAATTTTAGTAATATTAATGTTTATATAGAGCTATAATTTTCTAACTACAAAATTTATTTAAAACTTACATAATGTTACATAGTAATTGAAGTATTAATCTAATTGCCATAAATTCTAATTATTTTTTATGAATAATATTTGAATTATATAAATTTAAATAAAAATAAATAAAAATAAAAATTATATATATATATATAGAAAATATTTTATAGTCTTACATAAAATTATACATAGATTACTTATGCAATTTAAGTTGATATAAATGACTAATGTATGATAAAAAAAATAAAAAGGATTATTGTTTTACTTCTAATAGTATAGAGTCATAATTGTTAGAGTGGTGTATATTTTAGTATTGTTACTTCTTTCTCAATTTAGTAAAACTTGTATATTATAATAATTACTTCAAATTTATTACTTTTAACAATTTTTTGTTTAAAGAAATTAAAGTTGTTGATATTAAAAGATAAAAAAAATAGCTATTTTTATATAAATTTTAAAAAAATAAAAAAATAAAAAATAAAAACCATTAAACTAAGATAAGTAATAAATAAAAAAATAAGATAAAAGTAGAAAAAAGAAGATAGAAAAGATAAAAAAAATAATAACAATAACAAGTAGGAAAAAAGTAGGGATGAGATATTGGATAAATCTAGGATTTGAACATTTAACTTGTTAAAGGAGTGCTTAAAAAGGTGTAAATTTTAAATGTTGAAAGAAGGTGAAAGAAAAATAGATAAGACTTCTAATTTGATTAATGTAATAAGTTTAACTAGAACTAGGTTCAATGTGTGGCAAACATTGGTGGTGCTTAGATCTCTTTGCTTCTAACTCTTATGTAATTTCATTTTTTTTATCTTAAATTTCATCTAATCTTCTTATTATTTGTATCTTCTTCTTGTCTCTTGTTGCAACTTAAATTATCATGTGATTGCTAAGAATTTTCTCTTTATCCTAAGAAGATTATCTTTGGTGTAGCAATAGAATCTTTATCTTAAAAAACATTAATTTAATATAATAATAGAAATTTTATCTTAAAAATCTCTTGTTTGAAGTAGCAAAAGAAATATTTAGTTAAAAAATTCATATTTAGGCTAAATCATATCCACATATATAGAAAAGCTATTGAAACTTTAATGCTTTTATGTAAGATTCTTTAGTTGCAACTCTAAATAGTTTCAAAGATAACAAAGATATTCATATCTTATTAAAACTTGTTCTACAAGTTGCCTACTTTTAGAAAGTCACATTGGAAGAAACCTTTAATTTAATGCTTAGACCACTAGTCTTGCAATCTTTAAGAAGTTTCCAAAAAACCTTCTTGATAGCTAGGATACTTGGAGGCAAGACTAAGTCCATCGCCAATCTTGTTAATATCTTTCTTATATTCTAGTATTGATTCAAGACTCTCTAGATTCTTTCAAATTAGCAATAGCCATTCTAGTTTCTTTTTATTTTATATCTATCTCTTATTTGTCTACTATTTTTATTTTAGTAACAGAAGAGTGTATTATCTTCTTAGAGTTTTGTCTTGATTTATATCCTTGACAAATAAAAGCTATAGAAATAATATTTGTAAGAGTTTTTTTTTTAAAAAAAAGTGAAAAATTGAGTTAACTCAAAAACAACAAATATGAAAGATTAAACAATGGATATGTCTTATGAATCTTAATATTTTTTAATTGTAGGATATTCTTAAAGCATATGAAATAATTATAAATATTAATTTAAAAGAATAGTATTCAACATTATTTAATATATTTGAAAAATAATTGTAATATTTAGATGAAGTAATAAAAAGATGATAGCTAATGTAACAAAATATTGTTTTATTTTTGAGAGAATAAGATAAAAATGCTTGAATCTTTTTAGTCATATATAAAAATAGTTGATGTGTATATTAGATAAGAAAAAGATTGTCTTATGAGTGAATTTTAGCTTGAACAAGAAAAAACTAATTATAATCCTAAATACATTCAGGAATTGGAAATTCTTAATATAAAGAAGATTATTTAGCAATTATAGGACAATCAAAGGTGCAACGAGAAAGAAAAAGTGTATATACAACTAAAGAAGAGCTGATGAGATGTAACTGAAGGTAAGAAGAAAAAGTGCAAAGCATGCAACTAATTTTGGACCCACAAAACATAAATAAAATTGCTTCAAATAACAAAGAATAATATTTTATACATAAGATTTTTATCATAAATATTATTTTATTCAATATTTTTTAATCTTTTAATTTTATACAAAATATAATAACACCATCAAAACCACCTAAAAATTGATTTTTTCCAAAATGAACGTGGAATGTTAATATTCAATAAACCAAAACCTCATTTCAAACTAGCTCATCGAGCATAAAAATCAATCAAGCTAAGGTGGAATAGACAAGGAAAAAAAAAAACAAAACAAAACAAAAATAAATAAAACAAAAACAAATCAAACAGAAGAAGAAAAAGAAATAAAATACATATTATGCAGAACATCACAATGCTAACGGATAGAGCAAAAGCAATATTTGTTGCTGCAGCCGCGTGCTTCTGGAGTCTTCTACTCCACGCACGATTTTCTTTACTTCGTCGAATTTCAATCTCAACAAAGCTCACAAGATCATGCAAATCAACCAACTCCGAGGAATGTATGCACAATTCTAGTTCTGAATCTCAAGACAGTGGAGAGTTCAGGACAGTTCTAAGACCATTGCCAGTTTCACCTTTGTTACAACACGGTTGAGATCCTGTTGTGGGCATGAGAAAGTGGGAGATGAGACCTTCTCATTGATCTTCGAAACGATTGAATTGACGAAGCCGGCATCAGCAGTTGCTGGTGGAAGAGGAGGGCCCCTCTCTCTCGCTGGCATTGTGGAGAAGCATCAGCAGCAGCAGCACTCAACATTGCTGTGGATGCTTCCGTTGAGACCCCACGAGCTGTGCTTCATCAGCAGGCTGATCGAGAGTTTGATGATCCTTATCAGCAGCCCTGTGTCTAGCTGGTAAGCTGCCAGAGTTTCCTTCTCCACACAGTTTCTGCCAGCGCATCGCTTGTGTCATGCGTAGACGACTTGACGCACGAAACGACGAGGACAACTGGCATCGACATCACTGCTGTGTCCAGAAATGAGGAGCTCGGTATTCCAGAGGAGGTGCTGTGGGTGAACATGTGTTTGGTAGCACAGTACATGGCTGCAGAACACGTCATCGTCGGAATATGGGCCATGGCTCGACCTCCAAAGCTCGCTCCTCTTGGATTGAGCCTCTCACCCATCTACCCCACCTGGGCCCGATTGCGAGCGGCATCGTACACGTACCCAACAGGAAGATTCCAAAATTAGAGGTCGAAGCCAGGTGTGGAAGAGGTGAGTCTATTGCTAGTGCTGTCTCGGTCAAAATAATTCGATGAAATAGCGTATAGGCAGCCGAAAAGTAGCGCGCAGAAAGCGAGAGCTTTCGAGCTCGACAGATGGGATGCATCTTTGGAGCGGATTGAGCCGTATTGATCGCGACCTCCTCGCGCGTGACACATGGCCAGGTGACAGTTTGCCACTCTAAGGTGGCGGCAAAGGATTAGCTTCAAGTTGAAACCTCGCCTGCAACGAGGCGGTTTCACCGCAGAAAAAATTGGACTGTGTTTGCCGAAGAGTTATATAACTTCATGGGCCGGCATTGGATGGCACTGAGGTTTAATGCGACGTCGCATCCGAAGGTCGTCTGTATCAGCACAAGTGTGAGGTTTTTGGAAGCTGCAAGTTCGTAGCCATGGCGTTTGGAATCAGCAAGGGGATGGTTATCCCACTCATGATCCTCAACTTCGCCCTGTACTTCATCGCTGCTTGTCTAGCCGGTTCTATCTTGAACCGTAATCTGGACGCCAACCAGCGCACCACCGGCAATTTCCCCATCGGTGAGTACATGGAGTTTATTGGATGGCTACAGTCGGAGCAGGGAAAGTTGATCAGCTCCTCTTAACTATATGTTGGATGTCGAGTTTGAGCTAAGCAGCTAAGTAGGCTAAGCAGCTTTCTTCAATCAATCTGAACTTTCACCATTCGCATGACGAGTAGCGAATGCCGTAACGGCGGGCGTGCTAACTGATCTTTTAGTGCAGGCAACGTGGTGACACCCATCTTCATTCCTGTCGTCTTGATTGCGTGCATGGCCGGTCTCGCTTCCGTGTTGGCGGGGCTCCACCACGTTCGCATTTGGCGCACTGAGAGCTTGGCTGCCGCAGCCGCCACTGCCGTGATCGCGTGGACTCTCACTCTGTTGGCCATGGGTCTGGCCTGCAAGCAAATCCACACCCGCTACGGACGCAGCAAGAGAATGGTACACATAACTCCTCATCCACACCGGTCAAGTCCTGTTTAATTCAATGGACTGATCAAATAACTTCATTTCTTCGTTGCATTTAAAACTGGTAAATGAAACCTAGCCCACAGCAACCCTATTGAGCTGTGAAGTCGTTCTCTAAACCTGATACGAGTATTCTCTGACGTATGCTTTGGTCCCTGTATCAATTGCAGAAAACTGTGGAGGCCTTCATGATCATTCTCTCCTTGACCGAGCTGCTTTACTTGCTGGCTCTGTACGCCGGAAGGGTTACCAGGGAAGGCTATGCCAACGCTCCCGGCCACAGGGCTGTCAACGATCCCAAGTATGGCACTCCAGCTGCTACCGCCGTGTAGTGGGCTACTCACACTCTAATCTGTTGCTAGTCTCCTCTACCTAGTCTCCTCTTCAATTCCCCTCGTGGCTACCGAATTGTGCGATGTTTTCCCCATTTTTGCAGAGCTTCAATTTGTGGTGAAATCTGCTCCATTCTGTACATAGGATGTACACTAGTTTCGCACTACAGTGTATTACGCTACTATAATAAAGTTCTAGTTTTGTTGAATACTCTGTCCACTACAGCAATTTGTAAGACTTGTGCATGTTTTATATTAGTGTTACGAATATCTCACGCCTAACTCCATAAAGTTCTATATACACCTAACTCTTTACTGTAGGTCACCATGATTCAGTTAAGTAAAACATACATAATATTGGCAAATGACCATAGAACCAATGGAACTTTTCTTGTGTGCAACTATTTCGCAACGAACAATTACTTCTATATCAATCATTTCATAGTCGTGAGCAAATTTCATAATGTACAAAACTTCACTACTTGTCCAATCATGAACGTTTTAACATAAAAAGGAGATTAATAAACCAAAACAGCCTGACAATCTCACATTCATTGTTATCTCCATCAACGGACATTCTCTACATGGAAATGTCCACGCTTTCTAATCTCAAAATCTTGTTGTGATCTAGTCAATTTGTATACATCCAATTCAACCAACTAATCGCATTGCTATTGATAAAATTACTCTAACATAATGTATACAATGGCAACGCCTCTTCTATACATTCATACCGTGAGGGTTACACGAGGTTTGAAATAACCCAAAAGATTCTCAAACCTCAATGCTCGCTAGTTGTTCATAGATAAGTTGTGCCATGTAATCTACCATTAATGAAGATCTCGCAGTTGTTGATTTTCTCTACGGAGAGCCTTGATCTCTTCCACTAGCTCTGCTTGCTTTGCTTGAAATGTATGCATCATGCTACCCATTTCCATCTACAAGAACAAAATATTGTCTCAATGCATTAGTAGAATACCCCTCCGTCCTGACGAGACCAGCATAAGAATTTATATGGAGAAAGCTGTCACTGAAGTAAGCCAAGAGAAGCATTTAATTTCGATTATCACTATTCAAAAAGGTGAAAGGAATTTGTTGGACTGGCCATACCCCACACATTACCTGCTGGATATGGAACTGCCGAAGAAGTTCCAAATGCAAATTTTGAACCTCTTCGTGAATTGATCGTTGGACGGCACCAAGACTCTCTTCTAGACCCCTTTGCACCAGTTGCAGGGCGAAACCAGGACCCACCCCTTGCTGCTGTTGCTGCTGTTCGAGTAGTACTTGAGCTCTTTGCACGCTTCCTTGAGCATGGCCCTGCCAAAGGCATACAACATTGTACCGAGCATACGAATTAGCAACTTCACATTAGTTAAATTTTCATTAACAAATCAATTTTAGAAAAACTTTACAACTTCAACGCAAACTACACTTTAAAAAGAAAATTGAACTGAATTGAAATGCACTGCAATACAACTGAGTTGTAAAAAAAGTATACGTTTGATGAAGGTGTTGTAGCCACTATGGCAGCGGCAGCATCCGGTCTTAACGTATAAATATTCCCAATGTCTTTTTTTCCATCAGAACTTCCAGGAACCCCACTCCTCTCTTCTCCTCTATCCAACGCTGACTTTCTATGCTTCCCTGGTGATCCTGCATCCTCAGCCGACCCAGGAAGACATCCAGGAAGAGATCGAGTAAAGTTTGAGTTAAGGTCCCGTGCCTCATAAGACAACAGTTTTCTGTTTGCAGCTATAGTTGCTGCTTCAAAATCACTCGCTGGCTGATGGTTCACACCATTTGTTAGAGGGGAAGATGGGTTTGGATCTAAAGATCTAAGCGATGAGATATCACCCTTGGTAGAAGACGAGTGCTTTCTATCTGCAGGAGCAGCCAGTGAATCAAATCGAGATGATGGAAGACCTGTTGTGGAAGCAAATCTGCAACAAGCACAACCAACACCACATAATTGCAAGAGACTTCAGATAATCTTTTGTCAACAACCCAATTTAGCATAACACAAATTACGGGAAAATAAGGAATTCGTATAGATAGAATGATGCAAACGAACACCCGCGAAGAGTTACCACACGAGGACCAGCAAGTGATACATTAAATTGATAATAAGAATCCAATGCAAGAATTAGCACATTGCAGAGAGCAAGGAACCACATCATTGACCGCCTTAAAAAATCAAGTTAACAACATACTAAAACACGAACCCTGAAGTAGCTTATACAAGCTTACTGTTCACCAGAAGGGAATTGTAATGACAAACCTGGACATAGTGGGCTGCCTTAAGCCACCTCTTTCCAAAGCCTCGCCACCCCACGCTTCAGGAGGTGTTACAGAAGGAGATCGATCCAACTTAGAGGATATTCCTGGAGAAGTCACTATTACAGGAGACCCAAACGACGATCTTCCATGTAAATCTTCCTGTCATTCAGTCACAAAAAGGTACCCACATACACAAAATTAAAAATTGGAAATTAAATAACAAAACAAAACTTTCTGCAAACAATTATTAGCTACTAACAATGTACCATATATATAGACGCGCAATTCAATGAAAGGAAAAGGTGCTGTTGATTTGATTTACAAAACTATCTCAAGCACCAAACATTCACCAAAATAAACGTTTCAAATTGGAAGAAAACATTCTAGAAGACAGAAGAGACATAAAACTAACATACTAATCAAAATTTGAAAAATTAACTTGGGTATCGGCCATGCTGGCAGTTCTGGTGGAAAACGCTACACAGATTCGACGACAATACGACTCACTTGTCGAGTTCCTATCGAAGACCTGCGTGAAACATTTGAATCTCGTGACTCCCGTACATCCTCTTTCACATTCTCCATACTAGGAAACTGACGAACTGAGGGAGTTCCCCAACTTGTTCTCCTACTGTCACCCCCGAGAGCTGCCGTATCCCTATTGAACTCGTCTCCAGCAACGCCCCCATCCCAATAACCTGCAACTGATGGTGTAATAGGTTGTACGTCAACAAGAGGCGAAAAAACCTCCATGTCATCCTTTCCAGAGTTGAATGGATTCGCCCGAGGGGTTTGAAGTCTAGAGATTGGACCGTGTCCCAAAGTACGCAAGGAAGAGTAAGATGTGACGTCTCCTCCCGCTGACTTTGGCCTTGGAGGCCCTGAAGGCCCACCCGTAATAGGAGGTTCCTGGTTTGAAAATGAACTTGCACGGTTGCTAGTTTTAGTGGGTGGGGTAGCTGTTGTTACGCGCCCTCTAGTGCCAGCAGGAAGAGGATCTGGCATTATCACTGATTCTTCATTGCTATTACCTAAAAGAGCAAACTCTCCGGGTCTTGTATCTTTTACCGTTATTGGATTAGACCGCTGCCAACTCAAGCTTATTACAGCCTGCACATGTGAAAGATTTAAGGTACACAATCATTAACCACAAGAATAATAGAGAAATAAAAAATAATAATAAGTAAATAAATAAAAATACGGGTAGCTGCAGGCTGAAATCTTCGAAAGAAAACAGTAAGAACTGAGAGATGGAAGAGGGAAAATAATAATATTATTAATTCGTGTGCGATGAATATCGTAAAATGATGAAGAAATCATTCCGTTCAGTAGACAAGATAATGTGCACGCTCATAATACAAATATCCTCCCTGCCCTCCGCGGGCCTCGAAGAAAAGCTTAGTTATATCTTGAGACAAGCATCCAAACCTCTTCCCAAGAATTAAGCCAGCTTTATGTTAGTTCGAGTTGGAATCAGGATGACATCTCCTCACCTCAGAAGCACTGTAAGCTCGCAGGATTGTGAAGGGCTGGGGTCGACCACGCACATCATAAAAAACAACCCGGCCACTATTGGTACCCGCTGCGAGGGTGTTGCCATCATCCCTAAAAGCCAGTGATGCAAAGGGAGCCTCATATGGTACACAATAAACAGGCTTCCTTACACCAGGATCATATATATACAACTTCTTGTCCAGCCCAGCACTTACAATCATCTGACAACGCATGATACATAGAGTATTAGAAAATATTGCCCATGAGCATCTTATATTACCTAACTTCTGATAACATGTTCAAATCGACCACGAATGAAGCAAAAACAAAGCCTATATTTACATCACAAACCACACTTTTAACTCATACTGAATACCTATAGTAGCATACAAGAGTTACAAAACCAGACCTTGTCAGACGTCGGTGAGAAGCAGAGCCCTGTGGTAGGTGCTGAATGCTGCTTAAGCCAAGATAACTGCAGCGACAACAAATCAATGTTGAAAAATTGACCTTGACATGCTCAGTAAAACATAAATTCGAACTCACGAACGAGGAAAAAAGTTCCTAGAACAAAAATGATTTTCATTCTAGGTTTGATGCAACAGTTCCAATGCTCACAAAAAGTTCTTAAACCTCAACTTCGAAAGAAGGGGTGAAGAGAAATAAACAGAAATTGACCTGCCTTGGGACTACGTGAAGTGGTATCCCACAAATGGACAGTTCCATCATCACCGGCAGTCAGCAGGAGATGCCTACTCAATCGAGAGTACTCCATAACTCTGAGAACCTGCTCCATTGAAAGTGGCATGATGTCATTAAGATGGTCCCTCAAATCGTACACAAAGAAACAAAGTAGAGCTAACTAGAAGTCGTTCATACCTGATTGTGAGGGTCTTTGAGCTCTGCTGCCCTGGTTCCTGATGCAAGGCTGTGGATGATCAAGTCACCTTTCATGCTAATAGAAGCCAAGTGTTCATCCCTAACGTTGTACATAACACCAGTGATGGTATCGGTGTGGCCTTTCAACCACTTAATACATCTCCTCCTTTGTAGATCCCATACACGAACAACCTTTCCAGTTCCACCGGAGCCAAGGTATCGGGAACCTTTACTGCTGAAACATATTCCCAATATAGACTCCTGCAACATGAACAAGAGCAATTACTTCTCAAGATGGCCTCTCCCAGTCAATTCACTCTATGCCACAAGGAAACTCTCACGGAGTCTCATAGACCTTAGAGATATCAAATGTCAATGCCTCTGTTCATATCCCGTGGAAACAGAACACAAGGGAACAATGACTTTAGTGCTTACATCAATATTGACATCAGGTTCTCCCCCAGGTTGTGGCAAAACACCTAGTGATTGACCATTCTTCATCCACAGCGAGATCTTGCAGTCTTCTCCAGCACTTGCAACCACCAAATCTGCGGAATAGATACTTAGAGCTCTACTTCCATGATGAATCAATGTGTCCTTTGGCATATCAATGTCATGTTATCGTTCAAATCTACCGTCTAGATAACCCACTTTTATGGCGAGCAAATCATGATATGGTTGGTATACGGGGCGAGTCTAACGTCATGCAACGCATTTGAACAAATAAGTTCAAGCTTCACATGGAACGGGAATTAAACTGCAACTTGAGAAAAATTTCAGTAAGTCCCTACTTCTTGTGCACTGTTCCATGCTCAGTGTCACGATATTGGAAGAAGCCTAAGCTCGATATAGCACAATAAAACAAATAGTCCATAAGACAAATAAACCTATTTGATTTCCACCAGGAGAATAAACTCCAGTATCAGTGACCTTCGGATTCCAATCCAAGTACATCCACACTTTACGAATTTCTAAAATCCTTTGGTGTGTTACACACTATTTCTGGCAGTGTGCTGAGCTAACTGACACTAAAGACCCTACCACATTGAGCAAGGGTCATTTCAACTTAAGTGCACGACGAATCTATGCGACCTAGCTTGTTCCACAATCTACAGAGCACAACGTGCCCTCAGCTCTATATATATATATATATATATATATATATATATATATTACGAGAGAGAGAGAGGTATGCCAAGAATCCTATTGAAGGGCAACACTAACTCAACAGCTCAAATCCTTCTTGCATATACACAGAATTTCACCACAGAACTAACTCTGACTAAAGTGAGAAAGAACTCTATCACGACATAGCAAATGCATCCGTATTTTTGCAAGCTTCAAACAACAAGATTGTAGAAACAGGAGGAACCTAACTGCCGCGACGGCCTCATTTCTGTGGCAAGTTCTTCAAGCCTAAAATTAAACTCATAAGTCCCTTGATTCATCCGAGTAGCGAATTGCCAATCTGCACATGAACTTGAATTACTTGATCCACGCGCAAACTAAGATTCTTTGACACGCCTAGAGCTAGAGCTGTATCAAACTTACTGGTATGATTCCATCGCGCGCAATTAACTTGATAACCCGGGGAAGGAGTATACTGAAACGTGCAGGGGTCCCCTGTCTCAATAGACACGTCAAACAACTTTACTGTTTCGCCTCCGCACGCTGCCAGCAGCGACGTCCCCTGTGCCATTACTCAGCCACCTAAAAGCCTAACCTCTTCTTTCGACGTGTTCCTTGATCTCCACACTGTTTTCCAATACCACTGCATTCCACACACCATTAAAATTCATGCCAGTCTCACAACCTCCCCTGAAAATGCATCAGCTCCACAGCCCCCGCTTTCCACCATACATACCACACAGCACAAGCACCACCACGCTACCATGAGGCCCGTCAGCTCGTTCTGCATGCTGCGCTCATCCCCTTCTCTGAACTACAACACCTGCAACCCTAATTTCCAGAGCTCCCTGCACTCCGCACTGTTTCGAATGCCGTCTGTTCTGCTATCCTCGGTATCAGTGTCGGCGATTCAAAACATCGAATCCAAACGCACGAAGTCACGATGCTCCTCAGCCTACATTAAGAACAACAGCCTCGTGGATCCTCGCGGCGAGCTCGACGAATCGGCTGGGCTCCATCTCCGTCTGCTCTGCCGCGCAAGCACAGTTGCTCGTTGCGAGCACCTTGTCGCTCTTGTTTGAAAAAGTCAAAAGTCAGACTCCACTTCCGTTTCCCTCCCTTTTCCACTACCTTTCGCCTTTCTTCGAATAAATACATGTGGTAAAATCAACCAAAGGCATGATTTAAGATGTGTTACATTAAACAAGTATCCCAAGAATATGTATAATAAATTAATACATGTGTGGTGTATATAACACATAAATAAATAAAATAGTATTTTAAAAAATAAATAAATACGGGACTTCTTTGAAAATATGTTTTTAACTTCTTCTGTTTTTTTTGTACGTTAGTATGCAAGAAGACTCCTTTAGAGGAATTAAACCTTAGAAGACATTATGATTTATTTTACAAACAATTATGTGTTATGTATATTTATGGGCTTACTCTATTTTTTCTGCTTGTTTTTTAATTTTAAAAGATTTTGTAAAACTTAGCTTTAAACATAGTGTAACATGATTTCTCATTGACATTAACGGCAATCCATATGTAAGTGTGTCAAATTTCTCTTAATAGATATTTATTTAAAACTATGGTAGTCTAGATCTTATCTATCCTATTTTTGTTTTTATTTTACAGGCAACGGACTACATCATTGTTATGAAATAATTTAAATTGATAGTAATAATATTGTTAATTGTAAAATTTTAATTTTAATTTTAATTGTTAATTAATGATAACACAAATACTAATGGCACTCAATAAGAGCATATCCAGACATACCAATTGTGAAAACAATATTATCTTTAAGATAACAAAATTTAGAGCTTAAAACTTGATATCTGATTTATTGAAATACATAAGAAATAGGTACATAATAGATGCAACTCAAATTTTAAATAGTTCGTAACTAAGTTTTATATAAATATATATTATTTTTGGACATTATAAAATATTCACATTCTTTTTATAATTAAAAAAGAAAAAAGAAAAAAGAAAACACTCATTAAAAAGTTATGTTTTATCCAACTTCAGTTGAATTCAGGTAATTCAATTTTAAAGTAATTTATTTTAACTTTTGGTCTTTAATCAATAAACTATAAATATATAGACATGTAATTTTAATTATGAAGCTTTGTATATTACATATTAAAATAAACATGTTAAATTTCTTTTTAAAAATAAGTGAGGTTAAGGTTAAGGTTAAATTGGTAGATAGTTTAATATAAGTAAATTGAAATCTTCTCTGAAGAAATCTAAAAAAGTATTATAAATAAGCCAGTAATGATTATTATTATTATTATTATTGGTCATATCTTTAAATTACAATATTGTTTGTTGAAAATTATGTTGCAGACAATAAAAGATATGTTTAATTACAAAGAATTGACAAGATCTAAATACATCAATAAAGAAAACTTATTCAAACAAGATGGTATGCTTTTTCAGCATTACATAAAAAACAACCACATATTTATTTATGTCTCAAATCTATGACAAAAAGTCATTTATAAACTTTATGTGGTGTTTTTAACTACAAGCTAATTGATTAAAATGATTTATTTTTAATACCAAAAATAACCATATAAAACTTATTACCATATTTGTAATCAATGATACATATTATTGATAATTTATAATTTTTTTATACTTGATATATAAAAAAATCTTTTTGTTACTTGTGCCAAATATCTTTACTATTTCTTGCATATGATTTTTGCTTCTAAGATAAATTATATAAAATATTTAAATATTGTTGCTTGATTAAAAAAATATCTACTAAATACCACTACTTCTTTCTTTTAATATTGTACATTTGAACAAGAACAACTTTTAAAGTACTTTTAGAAGTTTTGTTTTTTAATTCATCACACTAATAAAATAGTTATAAGAGATGAGAAATTTGTTATATTTTTATATTGTAACCTATTATATAATCTTTGCAATTGAATATTATTTAAAATAATAAAAATAATATATATATATAATATAATATATATAATATAAAAAATATATAAAATACATGTATTATATATATATATTCAAATAAAAATATCAATTTAAATAAAAATATATGTATATATATTATATATTATATATAAATATAAATATATACATACACAAATGTATCTCGCTTAATGTATAACCTTAGTGGATAGAAATTTTATAAATTATGCAAGGTTTTATAATTTATGTGAGATTATGTTGATCTAGGAATGACATCCATTTTAACAAATATTATCAAGTAAGTAAAGAATATTAGTTAAGGGATATCAAATAACTGGGGTATATCTATATAACTATATATATATATATATATATATATATATATATTACTTCTTACTAATTTGATAATTGACTTACAACAATTCTTAATAGTAAAATATCAATTGGATGCTTAAACATTTGCATCATTCAAAAGAATACATATCCAAATATATTTATTTGAATTGAGATGTCAATTTTGATAAGTTCTTCATAAATCATTTAAAAGAATTTTATGATCTTAATAAATATTTATTTAAAGCCATATCTTATACCACCTTCAATTAGTTTTATCTTATTTTCTAAAATCTAATAAAGTAATCTATAAATATAATCTAATACATTCAACATAATATCTCTTGATTTATATATATATATTTATATATATATTAGGTTATTTTATACTACTTGATATATAACTAATAATTTGATTTATATCCAAAATACAATGTTACAAATTTTCTATTGTATTGATACTTGTCAATAGTTCTATCTTGCTATTTAAATTATAGTATAATAATAATGCCACTTATAACAACAAAGAGTCAAGTTCTTTATATTGCTATTTACATAATCATAATATTATACATTATCTTCATTTTCCAACTATGAATAACTAACAATTTTTTAAACCACTTAATATCCAATATGTTATATGATTATATGGTTATATTTGTTTTCATTACTATATATATATATATATATATATATAGATATATACTAATTTAATAAGAAATAAATATATAAATACATAAATAAGTCAATTTTCTTACTATGCTATTACATTATTAAATCACATAATCTTCTAGATCAAATATGATCAAGCCCTACTAATGTAGGATATTATCCATAATTCAAAAAAAAAAAAAAAAAAAAAAAAATCTATATTAAGAGAATACTAGAATATTTTTTAAACTCATAGTTATAAGACAATAATTACAAGACAACAAAAAGTAGTTATTAAGCTTTAAATGCAAGGCTACCCATCTTGTGTAGATCTATTCACATTCATATTCTCCATTCACATTCATTTGTGTCCTATATTAGACTTAGTATAGAACAAGTAGGACAATTTGTGTCCTATATTAGACTTAGTATAGAACAAGTAGGACAATTTGTGTCCTATATTACTTAATATAGGACAAATTTGTTATGTCCTACATTAGTAGGGCCTGAATATGATGTACACATAAAGCCAAAATATATAAATTGCAACAGATATTAATGATATTTAAATTCACCTTACTTTAATGTATAAGTTTGCCACAAAATATTTGTAACATGTACAGATGTTAGTATGATTGTTTGTTTTTAATTTAATTGTTTCCTTAAAGTATAAACTTCTTCTACATGGATTCAGCATTCAAAACCCTCAAAGAAAGTACCAATAATCATGTAGGTGGCGGATTCACGAAACCCAGTTGCATACCGACAACAAGACTCATCGAAGCATTAGTAATTTTTTTTTTTTTGTTTTTTTTGTTTTTTGTTTTTCTTCGTCTTCTTGTTCTTTATAACTGATATACATAAAACAGCATCCTATACTTCTACCCGCTTTCCGAAAGGAGCAGCACACGATGCAGAAGGGAACGCTATGGATAGAAACGCCACCTTTGGTACACGGGAAGAGAGTTCGGTGACGGCACTTCTGCTACATGCAAACTCTCTCGATCCATTTGTTGTTGTTGTTGTTGTTGCTATACTAACAAGCAGTAATCACAGCGCTACCCTTTGAAGTGATATATACACTTAAGGTTTCTAGACACTGCACTCACAAGCCCTACTAATCCTATGGTTTCGTCGAGAATACGCACAGTTTTTTTTATATACAGTCGGTGGCGGGTCGACGGAAGACCTGGTGTCGGCCGACTGCCGTCCCGATCATGTCTTCGTCTATTGATGTTGAGTGTCTAAATGATGCTACTAGAACAGGATTCAAGTGGTCGCACCCGTTGTGTGGACGTTTGGGCAGGTGGGTGGATGTCAGGCACGAAGAGGAGCTCTGTGAGGAATGCCCTTGCGGCGTTTAGCGATTCGGAGGACGTTGGCGCGAGGCGGTGTTCTCGGCGACATGTCGACCAAGAGAACAGGCAAGGAGCTCGTCGCGCGCTGGAAGTGCTCCGCACTACCTGCTGGTGAGGGCAGCAGACCCGCCTCGATGCGCTGCCATGGTCGTCGCTTGTTGCACGCCGCGTCCTCTGCGGTTTCGTGGTCGGTCTCTTCTGATCCCTCGAGGCTTGTGTGGGACAGGAGCGAGGTCTGGAGCTGGGACACTTTCCTTGACCGTGGAGCCTTCTTGTGGGTGGACGAGTCTTCGGAATCGGAAAGCACGCGCGAGCTCGGACTGAACCCACCTTGAGGCTTTGGCTGTAGAAGGAAGGACAGTTCCTTGTGTCTTTTGATTCCTGCAAGCTGGCAAGGACAGGAAATGCGACAATGGTTAGAATGGCATCAGAGTTCAAGTCAGCATTGACCCAAAAGATTTGATTCGACTTTTCTTTTTCTCTTTCGTTGTTTTTGACGTTAACGGACGAAAGCGGTTTGAATCTTTCCTTAGCCACCTGTTTACCACATTTAGACCCGGATCATCTACAGTCCTCGATTCCATGCGAGAAACTGCAGCGCGCGTAAGGAGGGCAACAAGGGCTCTCTTTGTGAATGGCGTAGAGGCTGCTTCGGAAGCACGGCCTGTTGGACCCTTCGAAGTGACGACAAAAAGGAGTATACGTTGTGGATTGCTTTGGAGACAATGACAGAAGAAGCAAAGGACATGGCTGAAACAACTCTCTACCTTGCATCCCAAGGAGCAGAAGCGAAAGGTGTCGAGAAGGCTCCGTTCACACGTCTCGCACGTATTTGTCACGCCTTTGGCTGGTCGTGGCTGGGGCCGTTCATTTAGAAACACCACGCGAGCACTGTTGATAATGTAGGTCTGGACGGTGGAGATGTCCAACAGCTTCTGGATTTCAGAAACTCGAATGACATCGTGGTATGACGATCGTCGAATCTGCAGCGAATGTCGAACAGAAAGACTGTCATAAACCAAGCCTTCAAAACGATCACTATTTCGGATCTTATTCAGGAAAATTACTGTAAAGGAAGAACAGGCTCAATGTTAAGCGCGATGGTCGAGGCTCCCTACATTACTTCCGTTTCACAGCTCAGTTGCAAGTTTTATGTCTATCGACCGAAAGTTGAGATCATGGACTCCAGCAAGTTCAGGGAACTAACACCCGAAAATCGGCCTAGGTATCGAACTGTTCGCACCTGTACAACGTGATGGTCTTTGTGATCCACAGCGCAAGACGCACAAATGCCATCGCCCATGCACTTGAAGCAAAATAGGTTGCGCTCGCTCTTCGCAGAAATACCATGCAGTGCGCAAGTAGCGAAGAAATCAGCTTTCAGCAACGGTTTCAACCATACGGGCCCCTCAACGAGACTGGCGTCCCCTTCCTCCATCACCAGCCCTCCCTGCATTAGTCAGAGGAGCCATTTTAAAACCTCGTTACGATTCAAAGTGAACGTTTTGGCGAAGTGACAGAATTCTCCGTTCCATTCATATTTTCACCAATATTCAAATTACATTGACATCCTCAAAGGCCTTCAAAGGCTTTTAAACCGACAAGTAAGCAGTAATCGGCTTATTTGAGCCTGAAATTAGCGGGGAGAGAGAGACTAGCAGCGCAATTTGCAATTGCATGCAGTCTGTTAACAAGGATCATCGACGTGCGAATCAGGGAGACTGCCTGCAATAAGACTTTTGCAGCAAATGATTTTTTGGGTACTAAGACCAGGTCAAAGACTCTTTCGATAGGTTTAAGAGCAGCCCACAACTGGATCGGCAGGTATCACTGACCCCTCGGATTCCATGATTTCAACAACCTTCTCAAATGTGGTACTCCCCATTACACTAGTATGGCAGAATATAGAAAGATTCCAAGCATCCGACTAGTTTACTCGTTCACCAAAAGTCTCGGTTCTTTGGAGCAGTGATAGTGAAAAAGGTCACAAAGGCGACAAATACATGCTTGCATGACCCAACAGCATTTTCTACATGAAATTCAGTGATTTGCGGAAAGAGAGTGCACACCATGCTCGTCGTCTTCTTCGACTTTAGGGAACCGGGAGACTCCGGTTGTGCTGCCTTGATCGCCAGCTTTGCCTCCTCACCTCTGTCGACCACGCTTGTCGTATGGGCTGGCAATGTAGCAATAATGAATCAAGGTTTTTTGAGCCTCACCTCACGGAAAGTCGGCCCAAGGGTCCCAGCGTTTGCTAAAGGAATTTTTTTAAAACAATTAAAACAGTCTCCCTTTATTGCCAAGTTGTGAAGCGAATTCTGCACTTTCAGAAGTTGTAACAGAGCAAAATTATGAGACTAATTGCACATAAGAAGCGTTATTTTACACCCTTGTTTTTTTCCTCCTACGATTACTTTTCTCCAAAGGTGAACGTGAAGAACGATAATCGCGCTGCAGGCTGAGGTGGTGCTCCTCCGATGTCCATTGTTTTAAATTCTGAGAAACTCAAATCATGGTGCCTATCAACTCAAGGAAAATGCATTTCGAAAAAGCTCTGACTCAAGATGACACAAGGAAAAGAAAAGCGAATTTCCTCGTATAATACACAACGAATAATCACAAACGTCTGCTTCTGAATTCTTAAGCGATTCCTCTGCGGCGCAAAACAAGCAAGTCGGATTCTAAGCTCTTGATCAGCAATGCAGGAGTCTGACCACAGCGAGGAAGTGAATCAGCAAGACGACTTTGAAAATCGGTGTCGCACGCTCTCTCGCTCTCTCTCTCTCTCTCTCTCTCTCTCTCTCTCAACGGTGGCTCAAAGGGATCAGCCTGGTCACGAATTCAACGTGAAACACGTCTCAATTACACTCAAACGCTTCCCTTCTGCGATCCCGCCACACCACTCGCACGCCCACTGAACCGACAGAGAAATTCGATTCGTAAAGAGGCTCACACTGATGGTGCTGGGGTAACGCATACCCACAATACAGCAAGAACTTCTGCAGCGAGTCTGGAAGAAACTCATCAAGAGGCTTGTCATAAACTCACGCAGGTCATTCAAACGTCATGACGGGCGACAGGGACAGATAAATTTCGGAGATCGACGGAACCATCCTACCTTACAACATCCAAATCGACACAATGAAAAAGAAAGTTAGACTGCACTGTTCCGTCGATCGGAGCGAAGTTGTGGGCAGCTTCTCAAGGTAAGGAAAGCCGGCTACTATACACAAGTCAAGGAGAAGAGTCTGCCGCAGGAGCAGCGGTAGGAATCAAGGTAAATTCCCTGGTGTAGGACACAAGTGACGAGGGGGACAGCAAGGGCGGCACAAGTAAGACCAAGCAACCGGTGATGCATCTGATAGCGGTCTGGGAACTTGCTCTGTGTGATGGCATGCCCACCCCCTGTGCTAAACGACGACGACGATGACGACGCCGGTGATTGTGGCATTGGAATCGACAAGGCAATGATCATATGCGTGCGCCAGTGATTCACGCTATATCGGAAGGAAAGGCCAGCGTAACATTGTTACTTATCGTGCACAATCGAAGCATCAAAGGTGGTGTAAAAAGAGGTGCATCTGGCCGAAAGATGCAGATAATGATCAGACGTGGTGGAGAGAGCGTCACCGTGTTGACCAAGTTACGTGTGGGGCTGGGGTAGTGCTCGGCCAAGCCCACCACCACCACCCTGGCCCAGTGCTGCTGCAGCCACAGCGTGCTCTGAGCGCACCCGGTGCACCAAAGGCGACCGCGACCCCGGCGTCTCACGCTCCCTGCCATGGCCATACCCATCTCCCTCGCACCAAACTCTTCCTAACCCTCCATTTCTATCATGACATCCATACTTCAAACGCCTTCCGAACCACCTCGTCGTAACTTAGAAAATTATAAAATATAAATAAACATAAATCATATGTATAAATAATTTATATATATATATATAGAACACACTTAAGGTCAATTCCATGACTGGTGTGTGAAACTCTCTCTCTCCTTCCTTCTCAGACTTCAAAGTGCTTCAGGGTCACCACAGGATCACACCTTTTCCATCATCGCTACGTGATCGTGGCACCTAGGATGTTGTGGAATCTTGTCCAACGAAGATGGAAGTTACTCGAGGAAATCATGCGCGGGTGGAATCTTCCCTATCACCACCACTGGCGAGAAGCGGTCATGGCGTCGTAAGCTGTGATGGGGGTTGGGGGGGGATAGTCTGCGTGACTCTCCGGCTGACCACACAGCTAGGGCTCGCAAACCTTTCGTGTCCAGACAGTTGGGTGTCTGTGGTGGTGGATCATGATGCTGGCTGTGGCCTCCTTCGCACGCGATTGTGGATCCCAAGAGCTCGTGCTGTTTTGTAGTGGAGCAGCCCCGTCGCAACTTGCGTGAGCCGGATTGTGTTCAGCGCTTGAAGCTCGAGCTGCGTCCCGAGCCATGTCTCCATCGCAGCTCGCGACGACGGCGACGACGACGGCGGCCACGGTTATGGACGGACGCTGACCTATACCCGCACGCCGAGGACATTGGATGATATCTTTCATCCTCGAGGATGAAAACATCGTTTGGGCTTTCCATGAGGTCTTAATCGCCTTGCTCAATGCCCATTGTTAACCACAATGTCAAAGCTATCTCATATAACAGTGATTACATAAAATGATGCTTGTGGTGAGCTTAAGATATTATAAACACCACAATATAAAATGTAAAAATTAAAATAAAATATTTTTTCTTAAGATATTGTGTTAGAAGATTAATTTTCAAAAAAGAAGAAGAAGATGGTACACACATAATTTGTATTACATACATAAAATTTGATATTCACTGAAACTTGATTGAATAATTATTTAAGCAGAGTAAAAAGTCAAACTCAGACAATTTCAAGAACTGTAAAGATTTATGCATTTTCTATATATATATATATATATATATATATATTTAAATAAATAAATAAATATATATATATATATATATATATATATATAATTTTAAAATGTATGGAAAGTAGTGTCACAAAAACATAAACTTTGTCTATGCTTTTATTTATTGATGCATAAAAAAGATTAAAGATATGAAAAACCATAAAATACCATTTTTGTTCAAGAGTAAGTGATTCACATAAAACCTAAACTATAAAAACATTTTATGGTTTAGAATTCAAATCTTACAACTTCTAAGATTCTGAGTCAAACAAAAGTTGTTGCATACACCCATATCATCGCCTTCAGTTTTTGAACAGCCAACTGAAACCAAAAAAACCATGCATTTCTGATCCATGACAGATCACAATCAACAACATTTAAAATCCATCCTCAAAAGACGACTTCAAATTTCTATCATTAAAACAAAGAATGAATCTTCACAGAAAGATTTAGTACAAATTCAAATAACCGGCGACAGGAATTCTAGTAAAGTTACTTTCTCCCAGTGTCACAAAATGTCAGCTTCACATGTTCATTAAAACAGCATGTTGATACATTTTAAAGATATTATATCAGACACTAACGAACTGTCTCAAATAAATTATCTTGTGTAATAATATATACTGTCTTGTGTAAACTCAAAGCTGAGGGGATCCAGGGCTGCATGGGATGGCCTGCGTTCGAAGCCATCACATACACGCAGATCGAGCTCGACGTCGCCACGAATCCATGGAACCCTTAATGCGGCGAAAAAGGATTTCAGCGATGTACACAGCACCGCATCGCAAGGCACTTTACTGATTTCTGATTTCGGAGGAGATCTAGAATGGCCGATCGTCGTTCTGGCTGATTTAAACCGGCTGTGATGCGGAGAGAGCGACGCCGCGCGGCGCACATCGAGGCTCCGCGTCGCTATGATGGGAGCCTCGTCTGCGGAAGAGCGGTGCCCTGCAGCCACTGTCCAGCTGAAGTGATGCATCGGAACATGTCGAGCTGATCTTGACTGCGTAGGGTCTGCGCTTCAGGTGCGGTGTTGGAGGGAGCGTCTCCGACTAAACAGCTCCAGTGTTGGTCCCAGCGATGGGTCGGGGGGATGTGTCCTCCAGTACTGACCGGAGTGTCGACAAGTTTCTAAGTTTGGTGAGTTTCGCGATGCGATGCGATGCGATGCGATGCGCCTGGTCGGGAGGAGGAGGAGGTGGGTCCACAGCGTGATTAACTCCTCGAGGATCAGCGCGACAGTGAAGGTGAGCTCGCTCCCTATATATAAATATTCATATGTAATAAGATTGTGTTTCTGCGTATCCCGTGAGTGTCTCATCCCATTCCTGTGAGGCATAGACCTTTGTTTTTTTTGATCGGTTGTGTATTTGTCGCTGCCTGCATCGACCAGTCATGTGATTTGGGTGCTACCGGACGCTCGGTTCGAAGCCTGCGCGTGCGATGCTGATCCTGGTGCAGATTTTCGTGAGCTTGCGCGAGGAACCCACACACGCATCGGACAAAGGAACGAACGAACAAATGAACGAATGAATGAACGAATGATTGATGGATAGATGGATGAATAAGAGGGTGAGTGGGCGGATGGAAGGAATAATAGATAGATGGACGAGAGGAGGATTTTTTTAATTCCTTTGCCACGAAAATGGTTTTTATTTGTACTTTTTGGTTTTTAGAATGAATATCTAAGTAAAATAAATCTAAGTAACAGTGTGTGGTGGGCATTTTGTTTTGTTCAGTTAGTTTGTTTTTGTTTTTGTTTTTTTTTAAAAATTTATTTGTTTATTTTTTCTTATTAACTATCAAATTGACCATTGAAAATTTAATACATTAATATCACAATCAATACTATCAAGTTTTGAATTATAATTTGTTGTAATGTAGAAAATTATATATATATATATATATATATATATATATATATATCTATATATATATATATATATATAAAGATTTATAACTCCTACATTAAAAATTTATAATTTTTTTTATATATAATTTGGTTTTTCCTTTATTTTTTTTAGTTTTATATTTATACATTATTTTCTTATAATCATGTTAATATTATTTGTAAATCTTTTTTGAATACTTAATTCATTGAGTTTTAAATTTAAAATATTCAATTCATTTTAAAAAGAACTCATATTATAGTTAAAATATTATCCTACCTTTTATAGAATATTATCTATCAAATCAGATTTTGAATTCATTTGCTAATTTGAGATGCCAAGAGTGTTTAAATTTTTTCTCCAATCTAATTCTTGAAATTATATATAAAATGTGAAAGTTAGATTGTGATTATTTTACATTATCTTATAAGAGACAAATATATGATCATGGTTGGTAATAAAATAAGAATCAATAAATACAATAATGTTGTAATAATGAGTATATTTTATAGCTTTTATTATTAAAAATAATCAATAGAATTCATTTTTTTAAATGTATAACTTTTTTAATAGTTAAAATTATCATATAATATTTTTATTCTTATTTTTTATATTAATTTTTTTTTTTTGAAAAATAATGCACTTTAAAAGACCTTAATTTTGTAGAAAATTTTAAAAATATGCATCTAAAGATGTTCTTTATGTTTTTTAAATAACATATTATCAATCTAATTTGTTATTATTTATTTTTACTTATTTTTATTAAATTATATAATATAGGTAGTTTTTATAACAATAGATAGAATAGGTAGTTGGATTACACTTAGAATTTGATAAACAATAAATGAAATAGTTTCTTTGCAATAATATTATATATTTTTACTATTCATTGTAGTAGATGGAAAAAAAATAAAAATAATAAGATTTAAATATTAAAACAATCTTTAGCTACAAAACATAGAATGACGTAAGTTACAAGTATAGAATCATATGTAATAAGGAATGCATACACTTTTATGCATTTAACAACATTCCAAAAAGTTACAATAAAAATTTTATATTAAAATAATTAATTAAAAATATATTATTCAAAATCTTTAAAAATAGAGATTAATTGGCTCTAGTTGATTAATATATTATGATATTTGCTATTATTATTATTATTATTATTAATTTAATTATTATCTTATCATTTGCTAAAATTCTTGTATTATTATTTATTCTAAAAATAAAGTTTGCTTTAATGTATATTAACAAGAAAAAAATAAAAAAAATTTAGCTATTTTTTTTGAATGCTTAATGTTAAATGATGTAAGCTTTGTATTATATAAATTTAGAAAATAGAGGCATCTTGTGTTAGATTAGACATAGCAAAGGCTATGCTTTGGTGTAAGCATTTAAATATACAAGTAGATGTAGTGGACATTCTAGTAGAGCGGAAATTATAAGGTTTTTTTTTTTTTTAATTTTTAATTTTTAATTTTTAGAATTTTAAGAAATAAAATCTTATACAAATTAAATGAAGGAATGTGGATTCAAAAGAAGTAGCAATTCAATAGTAGTAGAGGCTAAGAAATTTAATAAAGAAAGTATGGCATCAATATCATTACAAGAAGAGAGGACAATATTTAATACATTCACAACCTTTTAAAGAGAAGAAAAACCACGGTGCACAAAAAAGTTATTCAATGAGTCACTTCCTATAAGATACTTATGTAGCTATATAATTATCAAGGACATAAATATGGACAAAATTTTGAGAAGATAATATAGTTTTGTGTGACTAAAATAGATAAAGTAAACAAAGAAGAGATAATTATACGATAGATAAAGAATTAAAATGGCTATTTTTAATTACAAAGAAACTAGAGAGTCTGAATCAAGATTAGAATATAAGTGAAGTATTGATAAGATTGAGGATGGTCTCAATCTTGCCTACATATATACTAACTACCAAGAAGGTCTTATAGAAGCTTCTTAAGGACCACAAGGCTTGTGGCTTAAGCATGAAGTTATAGATTACTTTTGACATATTTTTTAAAATGAGAAACTTATAGGATAAGTTTGAATAGCTACATAGCATATCTATAGGAGCCTAAGTATCAAATTTATGTCTACAAAATATTATAAAAGTTTTATAAAGAAGATATTATCTACCTAATATGTTTTTATTTATTTCTATTTATTTCTATTTATTTAAATAGCATTAGAGCTTGTTACAATACGATTTTTGGTTTGATTGGAGCCTAATTAGATTATTAAGATAGATGAAGATATAATGCATGCAAAAATAAATTATTTATCTAGCTACATAATCATTGCTTGTTTCTTTAATAGAAGACAACACAAAGATTAATTTGTAACATGATTGGCCTACTTCAACAAGGATGTCAAAGACTCAATTATGCAAGAGAAAAAAATATTATTAAAGATACTTTTATTTAAAAATAAACTCAAAAAATTTTGCTAAACAAATACTTTTCTATTTACTATATAAGATAGACATTAGAGTGTGCATATTTTTAAGGTAGTATCTTAATTTTGATTTAAGGGCAATTTGGAATCCAAATATTAATAAGAACCTAGATTCAATAAAAAATCTTATATAAATTACCTTAAAAGATTACTAAACAAAATTTTAAAAGCTGCTATATTAGATTGCAATTAGTTTAGAACAAGTTTTAGTAGCTATTTATAACAATGAAAGGTCTCTAGAGCCTTATTTTTATCTAGCATTGTATTCTAAAGATCATTGGAAAATTAAGGTATATGTTACTATCTCTATTACCAACAAAAAGAAATTAGTACTAATCAATTATAAGAACTTATTAATTAGATGTAGATTCTTTATGAAAACTGATTATAAATTTAAGGATTATAAGAGAATAAATAAAAATAAATTAAAAAGTAGTAGAAAAATTAGAATGGATCATATGGAAGAAGAAAGAAGAAAAGAAATTCCAAGTAAGGCTATAAGGAATAATAATAGTTTCACTCTTATTATAGAGAGATAGAATCTTTAAAATCCCAAATACCCTCAATTTAAGAATAGTCTAAAGATCAAGAAACAAAGGTGTGGTAAGAATAAAGATCAACATTTCTATTTAATATAGTGCCATTAGAAGAACAAGACATTCTAGAATGTGAGCTAGCTAATAAAAATAAAATAAGAAAATAAAAATAAAAATAAAAAATAAAAAAATAAAAAATCATTTACAAATCTTTTGAATAGTTTTTAATCATAAGTAACAATTAAAAGAGATCCCAACATAGTAATATATTAACCTTTCTATCTATACAAAAGCCTTTGCCAATCTTTTTAACTTTTGAAGAAGCACCATCAAAGATAGTAATATTTTAAAGATAAGACATGGCTAATAGGAATTGCAAAGCACATGTAATAAGTTCTACAATCCTCTTCAACCTTCCAATATCTCTTGTAGACTTTTTAGAGTCTTCCAAAATCTTCCTCAGGTTTTTAAAATATTCTAAGATACTCTTAGAAGATCCAATAGGACATAAGGCCTCATAGTATAAATAAGAGACAAGACTGAGGAGTACTTCAATCTTACAAATACAAATCTTGGAGCAATCCAGAGTGTTGCCTTATTCTTGATATTAATCCAATTTCTTATTCTTGATCTAGTTCTTGTTCTTGTCCATCCAATTCTTTGTTTTTGAAGTTAA
>JAWRVF010000907.1:119428-142310 GCA_036785485.1 Physcomitrellopsis africana
CCCCACCTTCTCTCAATACTATATTTAATAATATATCTAAATATACTATACATCTAGATGTATAGTATATCTATATATCTAGATTTAACAGTATATCTCAAATTTACTAACACACATCTAGACTCATAAACATATAATATGTTTTAATTAATTTTTACATACTATAAGTAATAACAATATAATAGTGTGGACAAATATAGGAGTAGAAGATAAAGATTCTTTTAGCTTCTTGAATGCTTCTTCAGTCTTATCATCCCAAATAAATTTGTCATTGCTTGTAAGTTGTATTAATTGAGCCACAATCTTGGAATAATCTTTGATAAAGATTTTGTAGAAATTTACAAATCCTAAGAAACATTGTACATTTCTAATTGATGACGGTTGTTTTCACTCCATAACAATTTGTATCTTCTTTGAATCTATGAAAATCTCATTTTTTGAAGTAATATATTTCAAAAATTTGACTGATGGATGGTAGAAAGAGCATTTCTCCAATTTGGCATACAATCCACTTTCTCGTAGTTTCTCTAATACCTTCTGTACATGATATTCATGCTCTTCTTCATTCTTAGAAAAGATTAAGATATTGTCCAAGTAGATGACTACAAAGTCATCTAAGTATTCTTATAAGATATCATTCATCATATGTTGGAAGATTGCAGGTGCATTTGTAAGTCCAAAAGGCATAATATTGTACTCAAAATGTCCATACCTTGTACAGAATGTAGTCTTCTAATGATCTCCTTCTTTAATCTTGACTACGTTGTAGGTGCCTCTGAAATCAATCTTTGTAAAAATCTTTGCTTATCCTAATTATTCCAATAATCTTAAGATTAATGGTAATGGATAGCGCTTTTTTAGAGTTACCTTGTTCAGACCTTGATAGTCAACACACATACGTAAGGAACCATCTTTCTTTTTTACAAATAATATAGGAGCTCCAGCAGGTGATTTTGAATGTCAAATAAAATTCTTGGTTAGATTTTCATCAATATATTTTCACAAGGCTATAAGCTTCGTTTATGACAGATTATAAATTGGACCAAATGGAGGTTGAGCTCCATCTTGTAATTCGATTGCAAAATCATAAGGGCAAAGTTTGGTTAATATATCTGTTTTTTTCTTTTCAAATACGTCTTTCAGGTCGCGATATTGACTAGGCATTTCTTGCTTCACTTGCTCCGTTGGATCTTTCATTGGAATAGCATACAATGCAAATGCATCTTTTTTTTTTGCTGCTTGCATAAATGCTTTAGCTTTAAAGAATAGAGTAATACCTTGTTTTTTCTTTTAATGTGTGGATCTTGAAGAAATCTTCCACATATTCTGATCAATATCAAGATTATGTAGCTCAAACCAAAGAAGTCTAATAACAATAAGATTTGTCAAACATCTAATGATGTTGAAAATAATTTGTGATACTTGATCTCCTAGTATTACTTCCAATAGTTGGATTTCTTCGACAACATCTCATGATGTAAGGTTTCGTCCATCAATGATTTCAACGGGTGCAGGATGGATCTTCTTTATAAATAATAGATTATGCTTGGTTGTAAAATTCTTATCCATACAGCATATTAAGGCTCTAGTATCTAAAAAGACTTTAGTAGAAATTTCTTGTTTTAAGATTCTTATATATACATGAAGTATAAAATAAGATGTTGGATCCGGAGGTAAAAAGAGACCTTTTTTTGATGCTTTAGATTTGGAGGTGTCTAATCGCAAGGTTTCTACTGTGGCTAGATGTTTTCATTTTTTGGCCTTTCTAATTTGGATATTATATCTCATACCTCGAATTCTTTAGACTTATTTGGATAAATTGCTGCCTTATGATTGGATCTTCTACAATATAGGCATAAATTCTCGTGCCAACGTTGTCGGGGTAGAGAGAATTTACCTTAAGAAAGCACTAGGCTTCTAGCTATCACTAATTTCTCAATCAAGCTTCAAAAAATGAAAAAAACTCAAAGTTTATATATATATATATACATATATATTTTTTTTTAGAAATTACATCAAATACATACGCCTCAAGTAACTAACAACATCCAAAGTATGATAAAATCCTCTAAAACCTTATATTTCTTTATGTGGAAATTTTTCCAAACTTCAACATCTCATATCTTCTGATCCGACCGTCCAAACATGGTAAAATTTTATATGAAGTACTAATGTATTCTTATCAACCTCTACAAAAAATTTCAACTACAAATTCATTGCGGATCTTGAGATATCTTGAAAACCCTAACAATCGCTTCAAACCCTTGTCTTTATACACCTGCATACAAATTTCTTCATATCTCACAAACTATAAGCTCAAATTCCATGAAGTTTATATGTATAGCTTCTTAACACAAAATGTCACATTCTCCAAGAAGTTTGAGCCAAAATTTTGTCTGAAAACTCAAGTTATGGCTCAAAGCATAACTATTAACAACACGGTGTGCTTACTGCCTTGGAATTAGATGCGCTGTCTTCAACTCTTCATATCTCCTTTGTCTAAATTCAAAACTTAAGAACTCCTTCATAATAGACGTAGATCTTGAAATCACCTTTCCAACCGCACCGACCGACCTCTAAAAGCCTCCATACAACTCCGCAAAATCCCAAAAGAGTGACAATATGTATGAAATCCATTCTTTAACTTTGAACAAGTATAACTTCTTCATCCTGACTCCAAATCGCCTAAAATTTCCTCTCAAACTATACCCAAAATCCTAAATTTTACAACCCTATCTCTGAAATTGCAAATCCTACTTTTGAAGTCACCGAAAAACCCCTGTTAAGGTCGGAGGCAGCGTCCTCAAAGCCCATTGGGCATGGTATTCGACCAATAGGGATGAAGTTCCCTATTCCTTGCCTTCATCCGACCATGGCTTGATTTCATCCCTCCCAATTAGCTTCTTACTAGCTTAAATTTTCATCCTTAAGTCCCCACCTTCTCTCAAGGCTTTATACTAAACATTTAGATCTTATAATTTTTAAATACCATAATTAAAATAAGTAAAATAAAATAAAATAAAGTTTCTTCTATCAACCATTTTAAATTTAACTTACTAACCATTCTAATACACATCTAGATTCATAAATATATAATATATTTTAACTAATTTTTACATACTGTAAGTAATTACAGTACGACAACGTCTAGTCTTTTCCGCTAGTGTTAATGGCTTGAATTAAGTTGCATCAATCTGCATAGGTTCAAGATATGTTAACAGCTTTTTCACTACTCTTGAAGATGTAGCAATTGTGCCTTAATAGGTATTGTTGAAGATTAATCATCTTTCTTGTCGTAGTTCAAATAGACGATTGTCACAAATAATAGCTTGAACTATGAGTTCCTCTAAGCTTTCAAATCTTGGCATCATAATCAATAATTTCTTTACATCACCCTTTAGGCCATAATAAAATCGAGTCATAAAAGCCTTATCATTCCAATCAAGATCATAAATAAGTTATTGAAATTTTGCAGCATAAATTACAGCTGAATGTTATCTTTGTTGTAGATTTTGGATCTTCCTCTCTGCCATCCTCTCTTGATCACTGTCTCCAAATGCAATAGTAAATCTTTCCATAAAAGCTTTTAAATTATATAGGATTGGAGAATTATTTTTCAATAATGGTACAAACCATGATCGATCACTTCCTGATAAAAAGATGTCCACAAAAGCAACTTGAGTGAATCCATTTGGATAATAAGAAGGATATAGTCGTAAGTAAAGTTGCACTTGTTATACAAACCCTCGAAAGTTGGATCTTGTTCCATCAAACTTATCAAGCATATTAGCTTTTGGCTCTTTTATGACAACCCTTGGAACTTCTAGAAAAGTTGTGTGTATAATTTATCTACCGCTTGTTTTTCTTAATTGAATAATCTCTTGTTATAAGTTATGAATCTCTCGCTTAGTTTCTTCTGATACTTGTTCGATTTGTGATTCTTTTTTTGGATTGTGAAAGAATGCCATTTCTTCTTGTATTATATCTAATATGGCTCGAAGATCTACAAGTGTTGCCACTCTATTCTCTATTTGTGAGGATGCACATCCATTAATCTGATCTATTTTCATCTTAAAAAGAAAAAAATCAATAAGTCGTTAGTATTTTTTATACTAAAAAGAATACTTTTTGATAGTTAATTTAGAGGAGGGTAATCCGTAACCTCTAAAATGTAGTGATATAATTTTAAAAAGGGGTAATCCACTCTTTCTAAAGAAAAATCAACTACAATAAGTAAGCATATCAGTCTAGAGGGGAATAGTCCGCACTCTTCTAGAACGCAATAGTATCTTAAAGAGGGATAATCCACTCTCTATCAAGAGATCTAAGCTCTGATATGATTATATAAGTCAATCTTGTCAAATTGTCAAAGATGCAAGATAGCAGATTAGCTAAGAATTAAAGAAAAGAAATTAGAACCAGATTAACTTCAAAAACAAAGAATTGGATGGACAAGAACAAGAACTAGATCAAGAATAAGAAATTGGATTAATATCAAGAATAAGGCAACACTCTGGATTGCTCCAAGATTTGTATTTGTAAGATTGAAGTACTCCTCAGTCTTGTCTCTTATTTATACTATGAGGCCTTATGTCCTATTGGATCTTCTAAGAGTATCTTAGAATATTTTAAAAACCTGAGGAAGATTTTGGAAGACTCTAAAAAGTCTACAAGAGATATTGGAAGGTTAAAGGTGATTTCAAGATTCACGCTATTATGAAGGAGTTCTTAAGTTTTGAGCTTTAGACAAAAGAGATACGAAGAGTTGAAGATGCAAGATCTAATTCCAAGGCGTAGTAACACCGTGTTGTTAATAGTTGCTTTGAGCCATAACTTGAGTTTTCAGACGAAATTTTTACCAAACTTCTCGAGAATGCCATATCGTTAAAAGCTATACATACAAATTTCATGGAATTTGAGCTTATATTTTGTGAGATATGAAGAAATTTAAATGCGGGTGTATAAAGACAAGGGTTTGAAGCGATTGTTAGGGTTTTCAAGATATCTCAAGATCCGCAATGAATTTGCAGTTGAAAATTGTTGTAAAGGTTGATAAGAATTCATCAGTACTTCATGGAAAATTTTACTATGTTTGGACGGTCGGATCAGGAGATATGAGATGTTGAAGTTTGGAAAAATTTCCACATAAAGAAATATAAGGTTTTAGAGGATTTTATCATACTTTGGATGTTGTTAGTTACTTGAGGCGTATGTATTTGATGTAATTTCTAAAAAAAAATATATATGTATATATATATATATAAACTTTGAGTTTTTTTCATTTTTTGAAGCTTGATTGAGAAATTAGTGATAGCTAGAAGCCTAGTGCTTTCTTAAGGTAAATTCTCTCTACCCCGACAACGTTGGCACGAGAATTTATGCCTATATTGTAGAAGATCCAATCATAAGGCAGCAATTTATCCAAATAAGTCTAAAGAATTCGAGGTATGAGATATAATATCCAAATTAGAAAGGCCAAAAAATGAAAACATCTAGCCACAGTAGAAACCTTGCGATTAGACACCTCCAAATCTAAAGCATCAAAAAAAGGTCTCTTTTTACCTCCGGATCCAACATCTTATTTTATACTTCATGTATATATAAGAATCTTAAAACAAGAAATTTCTACTAAAGTCTTTTTAGATACTAGAGCCTTAATATGCTGTATGGATAAGAATTTTACAACCAAGCATAATCTATTATTTATAAAGAAGATCCATCCTGCACCCGTTGAAATCATTGATGGACGAAACCTTACATCATGAGATGTTGTCGAAGAAATCCAACTATTGGAAGTAATACTAGGAGATCAAGTATCACAAATTATTTTCAACATCATTAGATGTTTGACAAATCTTATTGTTATTAGACTTCTTTGGTTTGAGCTACATAATCTTGATATTGATCAGAATATGTGGAAGATTTCTTCAAGATCCACACATTAAAAGAAAAAACAAGGTATTACTCTATTCTTTAAAGCTAAAGCATTTATGCAAGCAGCAAAAAAAAAAGATGCATTTGCATTGTATGCTATTCCAATGAAAGATCCAACGGAGCAAGTGAAGCAAGAAATGCCTAGTCAATATCGCGACCTGAAAGACGTATTTGAAAAGAAAAAAACAGATATATTAACCAAACTTTGCCCTTATGATTTTGCAATCGAATTACAAGATGGAGCTCAACCTCCATTTGGTCCAATTTATAATCTGTCATAAACGAAGCTTATAGCCTTGTGAAAATATATTGATGAAAATCTAACCAAGAATTTTATTTGACATTCAAAATCACCTGCTGGAGCTCCCATATTATTTGTAAAAAAGAAAGATGGTTCCTTACGTATGTGTGTTGACTACAGTGCGAGCAAGGAGTAGCTCTAAAAAGCGTATCATTCTGGTAATCTTAAGATTATTGGAATAATTAGGATAAGCAAAGATTTTTCTGAATTGATTTGAGGCCTTTAGCGTAGTGAATTGAAGAATCGTTAGAAGAGCGACGTGCAATACGAATATGGACATTTTGAGTCTGATATTATGCCTTTTGGATTTACAAATGTACATATAGTCTTTCAACATATGATGAATCCTGCTTCAGCGAATCCAGAAAATCTTGGGTGAGCTTTTCCATAAGTTAGCCGCGGAATTCCTGCTGATCTTTTTCTAAGAATAAAAAAGAGCATGAATATCATGTACAGAAGGTATTAAAGAAACTATGAGAAAGTGGATTATATGCCAAATTAGAAAAATGCTCTTTCCACCAACCATTAGTCAAATTTTTGGGATATATTGCTTCAAAAAATGGGATTTCCATGGATCCAAAGAAGATACAAACTGTTATGGAGTGGAAACAACCGTCATCAATTAGAAATGTACAATGTTTCTTAGGATTTGTAAATTTCTACAAAATCTTTATCAAAGATTATTCCATGATTGCGACTCCATTAATGCGACTCATAGACAAGGACAAATTTATTTGGGATGATAAGATTGAAGCGTTAAAGAAGGCTAAAAGTCTTTATCTTCTCTCTTTCCCCCTTATTTATCCCTTATTTATTAATATTGTTGTTACTTATAGTATGTGAAATTAGTTAAACGTATTATATGTTTGTGAATTTAGATGTGTGTTAGTAAATTTGAGATATACTGTTAAATCTAGATATATAGATATACTATACATCTAGATGTATAGTATATTTAGATATATTATTAAATATAGTATTGAGAGAAGGTGGGGGCCTAAGGATGAAAATTTAAGCTAATAGGAGGCTAATTAGAAAGGATGAAAACAAGGCATGATTGGATGAAGATAAGGAATGGAAAACTTCATCCCTATTGGTCAAATACCATATCCAATGGGCTTTGAGGAAGCTACCTGTGACCTTAAGAAGGTTTTTAGTAACTTCGAGGAAGGCATTTGGAGATTAAAAGCTAAGGTTGTAAATTTAAGGATTTCGGGTACAATTTGTATACAAAAATTAGAGGATTTGGAGTTAGGATAAAGAAGTTATAGCCATTTGAAGTTAAGGTGTCAATTTGAGATATACTGTTATTTTTTTGAATATAGGAGGAGTTTTATAGTAGCTTTTGAAGATTGGAAGGCGCAGCTAAAATAGCAATTTTAAAACCTACATCTTTTATAAAAGAAGTTTTGCATTTGGAATTTATAGGAATGAGCTATAGGATGTTGAAGGTGGTGCTTCTAAATCAAAGGGAGTAAGTGAGTGGTTTTATTCAAAGTAATAGTTGGAGCCATAACTTGAATTTTTGGACAGACTTTTGGCTCAAATTTCTTAGAAAATGTGACATTTTATATTAGAAAGCTATGCATACAAATTTTGTGGCATTTGAACTTATCGTTTGTGAGATATAAAGAAATTTGTATGCAAGTATATAAAGACAAGGGTTTGAAGCGACTGTTAGGATTTTAAAGATATTTCAAGATCTAAAATGAATTTGTAATTGAAATTTATTGTGAAGGTTGATAAAAGTACATCAGTATTTTATATAAAATTTTATTATATTTGGATAGTCGGATCAAGAGATATAAGGTGTTGAAATTTAGAGAAATTTCCACATAAGGATATATAAGGTTTTAGAGGATTTTACCATATTTTGAATATTTTTGGTTATTTGAGGCTTATGTATTTGGTGTAAATGCTCCAAACGGAAAATACATATATATATAAATTTAGAACTTTCTTCATTTTAAAGCTTGATTGAGAAATTAATGATAGCTAGAAGCCTAGCGCTTTCTAGAAGCAATTTCTTTCTATCTCGACAACGCAGATCCAACAAAACCATTCATTCTGGAAACAGATGCCTCACATTTTGCATTGGAATCCATACTCTTTCAAACTGGTGATGATGGTCAATTACATCTAGTAGCATTCCGCTCTTGAAATTTTTAGCTGCTAAGATTAATTACAAGATCCATGACAAAGAATTATTGGAAATTGTTGATGCTTTTGAAGAATGGTACCATTTTTTGGAAGGAGTTCAACACAAGATCATGGTATATATTGACTACAAAAATTTAGAATATTTTATAAGTGCTTGAATTCTAAATCATTGACAAGCACAATGGAACATGTCATTATTTCAATTTGATTTCATAATTACATATCATCCGAGAAAACTTCATGGAAAATCAGATGCCCTCTCTTGACAATCATATCTTGCACTAAGAATAGAAGACATTGTATTAGATCAACAAAAATCAATCATGTTGAAGTCGTCCAATTTGTAGTTAAAGACATTGATGATATCTACCTATACAGATACAACTCTCAAGATGGAAATCCAGAAAGCAATGAAGACAGATCCATTTATAAAGAATATCCAACAACAATTAAAAAATACACATGTGGAAGAAAATAACAATTTCAAATTAGAAGATGGATTGTTATACTTCAAAAATCTCCTATATATTTCTTTAGAATCTATAAGAATTCAAATTCTTCAAGCTTGACATGACCTTCCAACAGCTAGACACTTTGGCTTCAATAAGACCTTGAAATGAGTTTCAAGAAACTATTGGTGGCCTCAAATGTGGAAATTGGTGAAAGAATTCATCTAATCATGCAAAATTTGTGCGCGAACAAAGATTCCAAGACACCAATCATATGGACTTCTGCAACCCCTTCCAGTTCCTAAGGACCCATGGCAATTATTATCTATGGACTTTATTATAGACCTCCCAATTTCAAATGGAAAAAATCCAAATTTTGTGGTGGTAGATCGTCTTACTAAGTTGACACACTTTATCCCATACAACAAGATTATTTTTGAGGAGGAAACAGCCAAGCTTTTTGTTGATAATATTTATCGAATATATGGCCTTCTAATTGATATTATTTCACATTGAGGACTGCAATTTGTATCAAACTTTTGGAGAGGATTATTTCGGCTCTTAAAGATCAAAATCAACCTCTCATCCACATATCATTCTCAAATTGACGGTCAAACAAAACGAATGAATCAAATCTTAGAACAATATCTTTATTGTAGTATAAATTACCAATAAGATGATTGGACGGACTTTCTACAATTGGCTGAGATTGCATATAATAACTCCAAACATTCTTCAACAAAGCAAATTCTATTATTTTCAAATTATGGATACCACCTTAGAATAGATCCATTCCAAATTGAAGACATGGAAAGCCTTGCTGCAAAAAGTCAAACTACTTATTTAAAAACCATCCATGAAGAATTGGAATTCCAATTCCAAATAGCCCAAGATTGATATAAAGACTATGCAAATATTCATTGCAAGAACCAACCAAATTTCAAAGTAGGAGATCGTGTCTGGTTACTTCGACAAAATATACAAACAAATCAACCATCACAAAAATTAGACTATCAAAGACTTGGACCTTTTACAATTCTACACCAAGTAAATCCAATAAGTTTTCATCTCGAACTACCAAGTAGCATGCACATTCATCTAGTCTTTTATATCTTATTTTTAAAAACCTATTATAAATCAAATATTATTGAAAGAATTATTCCACCACCAGCTCCAATTGAAGTCAATCAAGAGATTGAAGACAAGGTGGATGAAATATTAGATTCACGTATAAGATATGGATGATTGAAATACTTCATCTATTGGAAGGGCTATGGAATTAGCAAAAGAACATAGGAACTCTCAAATAACCTTAAAAATACATCTAAGAAGGTTCCCCAATTCCATCAACAATATCCTAAAAAACCTAAATTCAATGGTCATTGAAGATTTCGTGGACAGTAACATCTCTTGGCTTCTAAATGACGCTTCCTATCAACAACAAAAGACCAATATAAAAAAGAGAGAGCCACACCAAGACATGCACTTGTATTTTCCTAGGATAGAATAGATCTTGCTAGAAGCTTATTAATTATCATGTCAAATCTTTGCGTTTCAAGGAAATTGTAAGAACAAGAGTCAAAAGATTCTTCTGCCATACAAGCAACTGGAAAATCATTGCAACTTTCACAATCTGTTAGGTTTGAAGAACATGGACAAGATGAAGAAGGAGTATTCCAATGTCAAGTAAGGCCACGCTTGCAGTCTTTGGAGATACGGCCTCATCACAAAAATCTTGATTCAAATGCTTGAGCTTTGGTAATACTCCTCAAAATTGGAAAGATGACTTTAGGTGGATCAAAAATTATATTTGGAGGATGTTTTGAAGATCGCAACAAAGAGCAAATTCTTAGATGGGATGTTGGTCTAATAGAGGTTATATCTGGAGGTCATCGACGCCATCTCAAGGGTCTTGTTGAATCGATAATGAACGAATAAAAGATGGAATATGTTACTTTTCTATTTCAATGAATTTTAGAATTTTTACGCATGTGATTTGATCATCAAATTGCTTCGGCTCTTCATGAAACTCATCGCTAGAAGAGAAGGTGATGTCACAGACATATTTTAAGCCGTTACTAGAACTTTCTGTAGTCTTTTAGAATCTTTTATAGCTTTTTAGAATCTTTTAGAATCTTCTTTTAGCTTCTAAAATATTCTAAAATATTCTTAGGATCCTCTAAATTTTTTTTCAACCTTCTAAGACCTGCCATAGACTTTTTAGAGTCTTTCAAAATCTTCTTCAAGTTGCTAAAATATTCTAAGATATTCTTAGAAGGTCCGATAGGACATCAGAGCTCATAGTATAAATAAGAGGCAAGACTAGGGAGCACCTCAATCTTGCCAACACAAGTCTTCAAGCAATACAGAGTGTTGCCTTGTTCTTGATATTAATCAAGTTTCTTATTCTTGATCTAGTTCTTATTCCTGTCCATCCAGTTCTTTGTTTTTGAAATTATTTTGGTTCTGATTTCTTCTCTTTGGTTCTTGGCTAACCTGCTATCTTGCATCCTGGATATGTGGAGAGCTAATTGGATAGAAGAAAAAAAGTGACAGAGTCTAAAAAAAAAATAACTTGTAATAATGGTCTATTAAAATTATACCCTCATAATATATTCTCTTTTAGGATAATAAAACAAAGAAGAGAAGAGATTTATTAGATTAGTACTATAATACAAAATAATATAAGTAATATTATAATAATACATATGAATGAAGATTAAAACAATTGCATAGTAGTCAATGGGAGTTGATCATAGGGACTAGAATTGCTATCAAAGATAAGCTAAAATAGAAGAGAAGAAGTAACTTCACCATCAATAATTTGATAAAAATTAAAGGATAAGTAGTAGATAGATACAAAGTAGAAGGTAATAAAATAGAAATCTTTAGAATAAATTTAAGAGACTCAATCTCACAATACTCTTTTAGGTTAGTTAACCTCTCTTCTTTTCTTCTAATTGATCTAAATACTTCTTATTGGTTAGCTTACAAAAAAGAAATTCACCTCTAACTAAGACTTAAGAAAGAAATATGCATTGAAAAATTTACTAGAGAAACATGAGGTAGAAAATAATTAGAATATATAGAGCCAAAAGAAGTACTATAAGTTCCCTAAAAGAAGAGATATGGTAGATCTAAGCATCTATAGAAGGAAAATTTTTTTTTTGTCATTCCACACCTAATTCCATAAATGCATACATTCAATTTTAATAATATATATATTTGGAGAGACTATTTTATTACAAGAAAAAATCTAATGGATTTTTAAGATAATAAAAGATATGAAGTGAAAGTATTGGCTAGATTAGAAATATTTTATTTTAATAAAAATCATTTATTTTTCTATAAGATCATCTTTTATAGAATCAAAGAAAATGTGACCTTCTTTGACCACCTCCCAATTAAAAGTTCTATCCAATTAAAATAAAATCTACCAAAGAAATCAACTTTCAAAATAAATTCAAGTTTTTTAAACGACCTTGAGGTTAAAGACAAAGTTCTTAAGATATAAGAATAGACACTAAGAGATGGACAATTTCTTAATATATTAAAATATTTTATAAGGTTTTATAAATGTTATTGCAAAAAAAATATCATAAAGAGAATTAGATGTGTTTTAGAAATAAATATCCAAATTATTAAGGATATAAATTAAAATAATATTTTAAAAAGACAATATATTCTTGTATCATTGAAAGAGAGAAAGTAGAAAAATAAGAGATAGATATAACATACTAATAATTGTAATAAAAAAAAATATCATAGCCAATATTATATATATATATTTTTTTTATAGTTTTTTATTTCTATTTAAGTCATCTCTCTTAGAACTATTTATAAATTCAAGGCTATAGTTAGAAATTTTATATAAAATAGCACTTAATATCTTAATAAGGTCAAGATAGCATGCAATGCTTGTTGCGTATTTTTAAAAAAAACTTGAGATTAATTGACTTAGAAAAGGCTATGACTGCACTACTATGTAAATAGATGATAAAAGCTTTACATCCTAGACAATCCAATGTATAATACATCATTACAAAAAAAAATTTAAAAAATAAACTAATCCAAGAGTATAATCTAAATAGTAGCTAGATTTTAAATAGGTATTAATTTTCAATCACAAATAGATTTTAAATTCTTAGAATTGGCCAAGAATAGAGATAGCATGGATCAAAATGATTTTCCATCTATACTTAGAATGCTATCATGTGGTGTGATTTTCAATCTAAGAATATATTGGGTAGCTAGCCATAGAGAATTTATTTATAACTAATTAGTAAGATTTCAATATATGATTTGTCTTTAATAAAAAGAACAAATAGATATAATAATATTATTAAAAAAACATATTTTATTAATAAAAATCTCTTATATTTAAATAGATTTATATATAAAGTTTTTTTATGGCATATAAAAAATCCTTAACACCTCTTTCTATATAAAATCATAGCTAAATATTTTTTCACCTTTGTAAAGTCTTGGTTCCCAAAAAATCTCTTTAGTTTGTACAAATGCTCAAATTATAACAAAATCCTTCAATACCTCTAATTGTAAAAGATTGATTTCTTCTTGAATTTTAAAATCTAATAACTATTGATCTAGCTATTGAATTTCTATCAAATTCTTTCAAAATATAGCTTATATCTTTAAGCTTTATCATAAGAAAATTTAATTATAGATTTACTTTTGATTGTTTGATATCTCAAAAATCCTAATAAAGACTTAAAATCCTAGTTTATAGACACTTGAGTATTATTTTCTTCATATTTCAAAAACTAAAAATCTTAATGCCACAAAATTTTTGTATATAGTTTTGTAACATAAAAGTACATATTTTTAAAAATTTTGAGCTAAAATCTTGTCAAATTACTCAATATATAATTCAAAATACAACCACTAATTAAACAGGTCATTTATTGCCGTTAGATTGCAAGCATTAATTTCAACTCCTAATATCTCTTTTATTCTAGCTTAGAATTCATTAATCTATATATATATAAAATATAGCCAAGAAATTTTTTTCTCCAATCCTAGTTGCTGATCCTTTATTGCTTTTTGTGTACATGAGTAATATCCTAAAGATTGACAATGGATACAAATTCAACACCTTAACTTTGAGTACCTATATCTCTTTTATAATAACTCTAAATCATTTAATTTTTGTACCAAAACCATAGCCAAAAATCCAAACTTGCTAATCCTAATCTTTGATGTTCAAATATCCTTTTAAAAAAAATCCTAATTCATTATAAAGCCTCAGGTAGCCTCTTTGAAGCCCATTAGACATGGCTTTTGGCCAATAGGAATAGAAATTTCTATCATTCATCTCCATTCATCCACATAGATGGCTGTCATGGATATAAGATCTATTCCAATAATCATCTAATTAATATAGACTAATAGAAGTAGGTAAAATAAATTGATTTGATAATATCTGATAGAGAAGCTTTCTAGAAGCTTCATAGATGCGGAATCATTTTTATACATGTCTATAGGTGATTGATAGATTAAAAACTTGGTCAACAAGCTAGTCACATGGCGCACATATTGGTAGCTTGTGGAACAAGCTAGCCATGTGTCACACATGTTGGTAGTTGGCGGAATAAGCCAAGTATGTGGCGCACATGTGGGAAACTTGTTGTGCAAGTTTGTCTTATGTCTTATAAATTAGACACATGTAGGAGGTCCTATAGAATACTGCCATATAGTTCTTAGTTAGATAATATTTATAGAAGGAAGAGTGAAGCCTTTTTCACTCTTGTCAACTCCTTTTTTGCTTCTAGTCCAGTTTCAAGAGTCTATAGGTTCCTTGTTTTGTGGCAATAGCCATTCTAGTTTCTTTTAATATACATACTTTCTTATTTCTATTTTATTATACTTCTTAATAGAAGTTTTATATATTTATTTGCTTTCTTCGAGTTCTTGTCCTTGACAAATTGACAAGAATATACATATAATATCAGAATTTTGTCTTTTCTTGATTAAGAATAGATTACCCCTTTCTCTTGATAAGGCATAAGCATTTTAGAAGTTGTAGAGTACCCACTTCTAAACTGATATTGTTTCTAGAAGTTTTTCCTTTGAGTGTGTTATTCTGCATTTCTTGAAGTGAGAATAGATACCTTTCTTCTTATTGTATTATCATGGCAGAGCTTGCGGAAATGAAGAGTGCAAAGGCACAAATGCAAAAACAAATAAAACAGCTAATGCTTGCAATACATCCACTCAATTTACCACTATAAAAAATAACAAGATTAATGTCAAGGTCATGAATTAGAAAAAAGATGTATAATCTAATAAAAATTGTATCAAAGAAAAGTCACAAAATGTATGTATATTCAAAAGAAAATTGGAATGCCTATTGCCAAAGATTAGAAACATGAAGACTCTTGAAACTAGACTAGGATCAAGAAAGGACTTGATAAGAATGAAAAAGGCTTCACTCTTACCTCTATAAATACTATCTAACTAAGAGCTACATGGCAGTATTCTATAGGACCTCGTATACATGTCTAATTTATAAGACCTGTTGTCGGGTAGAGAAAATTTGCCCTGGGAAAACGCTGGGTTCCTAGCTGCTACTAGAAATAACAGAGAACATGAGAGGAAGTCGTGCAAGTATCTTCTATACTTGCATAATATTTATTCAAGCTTTCAAATAATACTTGTATTATACTTATATAAGACTTGTATAATTATAAAGTATAAATCCTTGAATAATACTTGTATAAATACTTATATAAAATAATGTATAATCCTTGATATAATATTTGTACAAATACTTATATAAATATTATGTATAATACTTATAGAATACTTATATAAATACTTGATATAAATATAAGTATATATACTTGTATAATAAGTATAAGCTAAATATGTATATACTCAAGTATATCTCAAAATACAACCGCATATGAGGAATACAAGTTATACAACAAGCTGAAACTAAATAAATTACTAAAAATCCATCCAAAGGTCGAATCAAGCCTGCTTATAGCCTATGGAAAGCCAATGATCTATTGTAAAACATATCAAAATTTCACATATAGATGACTTACCGTTTAAAAGTTATGGCTAAAAGAAATAGGCACCAAAATTTCCCAGCAAATGCAAAGGCAGCAAAGCTCCTCTTCACTTCAACCTTCGTTGTGATTAATTTATCCTCCAAATTGGGCATGCAATAGCTTTTTAGAAAGCTCAATCCATCATATAATTTTTTCTAAAATTTCACATGCATGCCTCTCAAACTCCAGATTTTATAGCTAGTTGATTCTATTCTTCAAACCCTAGCAACAATTTGCCCTCTTGACACTTTATCACTCATAAAACTTTCATAAAAGCTCCAAACATATTTATTTTTGTTTTTATAGAAAGCTTACACAAGCTACTATAAGCATCTAAAATATCAAAAATATTGAAGATATTTTCCGACTTGGGTGGTTGAACAAAGTCTCTTCCTCTCTTCATTAGGTGGCAATAGACCCTTTTCCACTCTTAAGCTTACAACTTTTGTTCTCCACCTCCAAATGCTACAAGAAATATCTTGATAGAAAGCTAGCACAATTTTCTACACTTCTTATAAGTTTCACTAAGAAAGACTCTAAATCAAACTTGCAGTGTCAGATCGAAGTTTCTACCATCACCTTTCAATAGTAGCAGACCTCACTCTACTAAAATAAGAATAACTTTTTGCTTACAACTCCAATACAATCAAGTGAGTAGGTTCTAAAATCTTCATAACTCAAGAAACATACACCTCAATTTTCATTATAAACACTTCTACATCCTTGGAGCTATCTCTCTCCAAAGTTCACTACTCAAAACTGCCAAATCCTAGGTCTAGCAAGAGGAGTATATCTCCCTTTTCTTCCATATTAGACTATGACACGGTCACATGGGCAGCCAAATCCTATTGGACAGGCCATATTCACCCCATGCTCTTCTTTCTTATCCCTCACAAGGTCTATTCTACCTCAAAAGTCAACAAGAAAAGTAAAACAACCTTTACCTTTCTTTTAATTACAAAAGAGTCTATTCTAGGATATAAGTAAGGTAGGAAAAAAACAAATAGCCATCTAAATTCACTAACTAAGTGGCTATAATAAATCTTCTCCTTATAATATCTTTTAAAATAACCTCTAACATTCACACATGTAATAACAATAGATACAAGATATATAATATTTTTATACATTACACGTAAATGCAGTATGACAACATGTCAAACTTGTACAATAAGTTTTCCACATGTACACCATATACTTGGCTTGTTCTACAAGCTATCAACATGTGTGATACATGGCTAGCTTGTTCCACAAGCTACCAAGATGTGTGTCATGTGGCTAGCTTGTTGACCAAGTTTCTAACCTACCAATCACTTATAGACATGTATAAAGATGATTCTGTGTCTATGATGCTTCTAGAAAGCTTCTCAATTTATTTTATCTACTTCTATTGGTCTATATTATTTAGGTAATTATCGGAATAAATCTTATGTCCGTGACATTATCTCCCCTTTTAGGGACAAGTTCCACGAGGAGCGGTGATAACATGTTGAAGAAGTCTAGGATACGTCGAATTGTGCTTGCCACATACTCTGATCTTTGTTCCCTTTGAAGATAGTTGATAGGTCCTTTTAGCCATCGATAATGTCTCATACCAGAGCGAGAGGACCACCCTGTTACTTGATCATTGTTGAGGCCTTCATAATTGTCTTTAAAGAAAATATTAGGAACACCATCAAGAATAGTTCCTACCTCTAAAAGTATCACCAAACATCGAGAGTCTTTTCCAAGGTCGTGATATCAAACACGTATTTTGCCATCAATCCGAGGAAGGGACATGTCGTTCTTGAGGATCTTCATCTCTATTCCGTCGCCTTGAAGGTTGTGATAGTTATAATATCTCGTTTGGTAAATTAGCAAATAATGGCTCTTGAATCAAATTTGTTAGTTGTTGATCTTCCATCTCTTTAGCATGAACAAATCTAAGGAAATAACAAACAATATACAAGATAAGATGAAACCTTTATAGAACCTGCTTTACTTTATAGCAAAGATTTTCTTGAATCTTTATCTTAACTTTGATGGATGTCGTCGATGAAATGTATTGATTTTTATTGGTGCATTTGCTAGATTCTTGCATGGCTACCATGTGCGTTCAGTAATATCGTATCCGCGCCAATGCACAAGATATTTGAGTCGATTTTAATATCGCCTTGAATCTAAAATCTCTTCAACCTTGAATTCTTCATTGTTGTCTACTTCTATAGGAGGCAATGGTATTTGTCTTCTTCTTCGTATATCCACTATCTTGTATGACTCAAGTAGTGACACGTGGAATACAAGATGGATCTTCATAGACTCTAATAGGTGTAATCGATATGCAACTAGATTGATTTATTCAGAAATAAGAAAAGGTCCAAGTCTACGATAGTCCAACTTATCACAAAAACGAGTAGTCTTGATATTGTGACAAAGTAACCATACCTTGTCCTCCACATTGAATTGTGATTGTTCCTTGCGATACACATTTACATTTGTTTTTTATCGTTCTTGAGCTTCTTTTAATTGCACCTTTATTATTGCATGTAGCTTTGACAAAGGATTTGCCAAATCTTTTGCTGCTAGATTATCAACTTTTGAAAAGTCAAAAGCATCAAATCGTGAGTGGTAACCATAATTGGCAAAGAAAGGTGTTTGTTACGTAGAAGAATATATCGTATTATTATAAGCAAACTCTGCCAATGGCAAAAGAGCTGTCCAATCATCTTGTTAGTAGTTGATGGTACACCTTAAGTACTGCTCTAAGACTTGGTTCACGCGCTCTGTTTATCCGTCAATTTGAGGATAAAAAGCTGAAGATAATTTTATGTCCACTTTTAAGATCTTGAAGAGGATTCTCCAAAATCTTGACACAAATTGAGTTCTCCTATCCCATATAATATCCTTAGGTAAGCCATGATAGCAATAGATATTATCAATAAAAAGCCTAGTTGTTTCTTCACCTATGATAGATTTTGTGCAAGGCACAAAATGTACCATCTTGGTGAATCAATCTACAATCACAAATATAGAATCATAAGATCTTGAGCTTGAAAGATTTGTGATGAAATCCACAGAAATAAAAGACCATGGTTGTTTTGAAATAGGTAATGGTTGAAGAAGTCCAAAAGATCAATGATAAGGAGTCTTGGATCTTAAATAGATATCACATGATTGTACAAAGCCTTTGACTGCCTTCTACATTTGAGGCCACAAAAAAATCTCTTGATGTAAGTTCTAAAGTCTTATTGTATCTAAAATATCCTTCCATTGGAAAATCATGACGTGCTTGAAGAACACGTAAACGTACTTCTTCTTTTGGAATGTATAGGCGTCCTTCAAAATATAGTAGGTTATTTTTGAACTCGAATTTAGAAGAATCATAAGTCTTAAAAAAATATTCTTAATATCATGAATAAGAGGATCTGAGGACATACTTGACTGAATTTGCTTGAAAAAAGTTGAATCAACAATCAATGTTGATTTCATTGCTCAAAGATAAAATTGCTTTGGTTTCAAGAGGGCCGTTCTTTATTGCTCAAAAGTTTCATCTCTTTCTTTTGGTACAAAATAAGAATGTCTAGAAAGGATATCGGACAAATCTTGTTATTTTCTTGGTCGATAAGTGATAATGAACTTGAATCTTAATAAAGACATATTCTAACGAGCTTGATGACAATTCAATATGCGTGCCAATATGAAATACTCGAGATTCTTGTGATTCGTATATATGGTGATTAGATTGAAAGTGCCTTGTAGATAATGATGCCATTCTTGAAAAGAATCCACGATTGTAAGAAGTTCTTTGTCATGGATCTCATAATTGATCTCGGCTATTGAGAATTTTCTTGAATGAAAAGCTACTGGATGAAATTTGTCATTTGTTCCCATTTATGACAAAATTACACCCAAGGCAAAGTCTGAAGTGTCTATTTCCATAAAAAACGCCTAAGAAAAGTCAACATGATACAAGATTGGTGCATAAATAAACAATGTCTTCAGAGCTTCAAAAATTGCTTCCGCTTCTTGATTCCATTGGAGTTTGTCTTTACAAGTCAAACGTGTAAGTGGAGCTACAATTTGAGAGAAGTCTTTGATGAAGATCCGATAATAATTAGAAAATTCCAAAAAACATTAGACATCTCTTATCGTCTTTGGAATCTTCAAATTCATCATTATCTAGGCTTTTTTAGAATCTATAATGAGACTATCATTTGAAATGATGTATCCTAAGAAATCAACTTGAGTAATATGAAATATACACTTTTCCATCTTGGCGTACAATCCCGCATCCATAAGTTTTTGTAATACTTGACAAACATGTATTTCATGTTTTTCTACATTTTTAGAATAGATCAAAATATTGTCTAGATAGTAGACAATAAAATTATTTAGGATTTCACAAAAACCATCATTCATGAGATGTTGAAAAGCAGCTGCTGCATTTGTAAATCCAAAAGGCATGACATTATATTCAAAATGTCCATACCTCGTTCAAAACACAATTTTTCATTCATCTCCTTCTTAGATGTGTACTAGATTATATGCTCCTCTTAGATCTATTTTTATATAGATTTTAGCTTGATTTAACTGGTCAAAGAGTCTTGATATCAAAGATAATGGATATCTATTCATGAATTGTGATCTTGTTGAGTCCTTGATAGTCAACACATATTTGCAATGATCCATCTTTTTTCTTCACAAATAGAATTGGAGCTCCTGTTGGAGATTTAGAATAGCGTATGAAATTCTTTGCCAAATTCTCGTCAATATATGCCTTAAATTCAGCCAATTCATCTTGTGATAAACTATAGATTGGTCCAAATGGTGGCTGAGTTTCTACTTTGAGGTCGATTGAACAATCATATAGACCATGCTCCAAAAGAATATATGCATTCTTTTTTTCAAAAACGTCCTGATAATCCAGATATTGACTTGGAATGCAACTTAAAGTCTTTCCACCATCAAAAACGGGTGTGGCATAAATAACAAAAGTTGATCCTTCTTTTGCTATGTGTATAAAAGCTTTTGCACCTATAAGTATGGATTTTACTATACTAGACTTATAGCTTTTTACTTGGTCGGCAGGATGTTTAATAACGTTTTGAGAAAAGTCAAGTCTACAAGAATGCCAGTGTATTTGAGGGTTATATTTTTCTAGCCATGATAAACCTAAAATAAGTGGATTAGATAGAGATTTAATTATATTAAAGATTACATAGTTATTATGACCATCTATTGTTACTTTTATTGGACGGGTTTTATGAGTGACGTCTCCAAAAGACAACAGACGACCATCTATGACTTCTATATGTACGGGTTTAGTTTTCTGTACTAAAGATATTTTACGATTCTTAACAAATTATTCATCTAAAAAACATGCTGAGGCTCCTGAATCTAATAAGGCAAAGGCTTTGTAGTTTTTTGGTCTTAAATATACATCTATTATAAAACAAGGAGAGGGTTCTGAGAAGAGAATAGGACCTTCATTAGGAATTATATAAGGTTCCAACTGCAAGGTGTCGTGTTGTGGTTTGGCTACTATGTGAAAAAATTGTACATGTATATTTAATGTACAATTTACTACATAGCTAAATGAAAGTCATATCAGTGGATTTTATTGATTATAGGATGTAATTAGGTTGCTAGTTTAGAAAGGATCTATTAAAAGGATTATTATTAAGGTTTATACAACCTTATTTTCTTTTTAGTAGTGACTTTTGAAGTTAATTTTATATGGACAGTAACTTGTATATATCTTAAGTCACCTATGTTAGACATTGGTGATCCTTAAGATCTTATTTACTTTTTTTATTTGATGCTTAAAGCACCAAGTATGTAAATCTTATAAGAAGAAAGGTTAGAAAAGGGATTTTAGTGTAAAAAGGGTAGTTTGGCCATCCATGTGGATGAATAGAGGTGGATGATAGAAATCTCTATTCTAATTGGCCAAAAATCATGCCCAATGGGCTTCAAGGAGGCTGCCCGAGGGTTTATTAGGAGTTAGGGTTTGTTTTTCGAGAGGAGTCGAACATCAGAGGCTAGGGTCATCAGGTTTAGGTTTTTGGGTATGGTTTAGGTGCAAATCTTGCATGATTTGGACTTTTAATGAAGAAGTTATAGGCGCTCAAAGTTAGGGTGTTGATTTTGGACCTACTGTCACTCTTTTGGATATATCTCGCGCATACAGAGAGCAATCAAAGATCGGCGACTGGGGTTGGAAAGCGCACTTTCTTGGCTACACTTTTCACGTACAGCTTGATAAAATCCAAGCTAGGGTCAAGGAGATATTGCGAGTTGAAGTCAGTGCTTGTAAGCTAAAGGCAGTAAGTGACTCTGCTTAACTAGCGGTTACATTTTGAGCTATATCTTAGTCAATTTGATAGATTTTTGGCTCAAAAATTTCAAGAGTATATATGTTTATGTCACAAGACTATGTGCAAAATTTTTGTGGCATTAGGGTTTTGGGTTTGTGAGATATAGAGAAAATAGTGCTCGGGTGTCTCTGTGCTAGGGTTTTAAGCACCTGCTAGGGGTTTTGAGATATCGAACTATCGGAAGTATATTTGTCGTTGAATTTTTTTTGTGGTAAAGCTTAAAGGTGACTTCTACCTTGCCTGAAAATTTGAAGAAAATGGATTGGTTGGATCAGAAGATATGATTTTCTAAAGTTTGGGAAGAAAAACATCCTTTGCGGGAAAATATATTTTTAAGGGTTTTTGTTGCAAATTTGGACTTTTGTGCATACTAAAGGTGTTTTTGGGAGCCAAGACTTTATGGAGGTGTAAAAGGTGGATGTATAGAGCCATGATATGATTTTGATATATAGATGAGTCTTTAAAAGGTTTTTAAGGATTTTTTACATATCATAGAGAAAACTTATGTACAAACCTACTTAAAAATAAGAGGTTCTAATCATACAAAACCTTTTTCTTATATTATCGTGTGTATTTGTCCTTCTTATTAAGGACAAATAACTCATTAGA